>JAUPFT010000029.1:19180786-19423286 GCA_036936625.1 Parnassius smintheus behrii | reverse complement strand
CAGTCGTCGCGGCGCTGACATGATGCTGTCTCTTGGCTAGGAAACGTGGAGTATCAATTTAAGAACAATGAATGTTTACATTACCTCTGAAGTTTTAAACGATATTTAAGATTAACCCGGAAAAAGCAGGGAGCGCGTCGCTACTCATAAATTAAATGAGTACATGCATCTCATTATACAAAAGAGAAAAGTAATAAATGTTAAGCCATAATAAAATAAGGTAAACCACAAAAAACAGCATTTTAAATCATTTGGTTAGCATTCAGTGATTCTGTTTGTAATAAAATGAAATAAAACATTCGGCAAATCTTGTTTCGCAAATAATCTTGATAATGTTCAGTAATTTAATCATAAATAGGCAGCTTACAATATTATGAGTTTGCCTAATAAACAGTTAATCCGCGAAGTAACTACTTGATCAGCAAAATTCACGATTGCAACGCAAAGAACTTGTGTCTATAAACAATGTATTTTATTATTATAATAAAAACATATATTATTATCATATAAGGACATAGTATTAATAATAACAAGTGTTTGTTAATGTAAACATTATTCCAGTCTTAGCAGAAATAATGAGGTTGAAATGAACAAATTTCAATTGTTATTGTTCAATTAGTTGTAATTTTTTGCATATATAGCATAGCAGCAAGCCAACTATTTTTTTACCTTAACTAACATTAAAATGATACATTCGAAAGATTTCGAGCTGCTGTGTGCAGAAATATATATTTCATTTTGTTATAATAAAAAAGTAAACAAAATATATAACATAAATATCAAAAGAAATATGGGTCCCAAACCTACCGCATTGTTCAGATTCCGAGTTATGTGTCAGCTTCACGACAGTACATAAGAATTTAGAGATCCTAGATAAATCACGTATGTGCAAGCATGGATTTTAAGCTGTGTTTATGCATTTAGGGTAGGATAGAATAGATTTTTTTCAAATAAAATAACCCTGCTCTTTAAGTTAGATAATAGATCATTTTATTTTATCACACAGATCTTAGCGAATTTATTTTTGTAAAAATCAATTGCTGACGGTTAGTTTCGTTAAGACTCTAAAACAGAGCAAACGAACATGCGGCTCAGCTGATGCTAAGTGACTACCGCCGCCCATGATCAACCGCAACATCAGGAATTGCAGGTGCGTTGCCGGCCATTTAGAAAGGAGTAAGCTCTTTTCTTGAAGGTCCCTAACACAGATCGGCCCCGAAAAATCACCGGTGGTAAACAATATTTTCGTATGTATTTGAATGGGTCCCTAGCTGGTTTAAAAACTCAATCGGACCCGGTATGTGCGTTGTTGTCGATATCCAGAAATCATAATGGATTTACGCAAAATAAGGCCTGAAGTATTATAAATAATTTTTGATAAAAACCGTATTTGATTTTACTGTATTTAATTCTACTTATTCTGAAAAATTTATATTATTTTAATAAAGAAGATGACTAGGTCTATCATTTGCTTGGGATTGCATAATTAACAAAATTGAATCCAAACCCAAGGATCACTGTAAGGAGGACCACTGGAAGACTTCAAGAGAATTAATATTCAAAAGTAGAAGGTAGCCCGGGTTAACTATTTTTTATTTTCTTTTAAAAAACTTTACCTCCACACTAGGATTTTCTCCTGTATCGTAGGGGCAGTTTACAAACATAAATTTCACAAGGACAAACATCCAGACCCGGAACAATTACTTGTAGGTTATACAAATACTTGTTCCGTGCGAGATTCGAACGATTCGAGCACCCGAAATATCGCGAATTAATTTATGTAAAAAAGGCCAATTTAAACGCGATAAAACTCCGTAAAATTAGTTTCATTCAATGTATAATATTTGTTTAAATATAAGAAATCATTATATAATACCTATCCTAATTGAAAAAAAAATATATATACGTAAATGATGCTTTAAAAAACTTTTTTATGTTACTCACAAGACGATTTCACAAATTATACGTCACATAATACCGGCCAAAATTTAAAAATTCGAATCTTGAACCCCATTTCTATTTCGATCGTCTCATAAAAGTGATAAACGAGCATACAATCTACCCGATGGTAAGTTAATCCTGTAGTGGCAACCTTAATTTATCCTCCATTAATAATCAAAATGCAGGTGCACTGTCGTTATTATAAATAAACTTACGTGTAAAAGTCCGATGTCGATATATTTATAATTATCGATATATCGGAAATTTAATATTTAAAAAAATATCAACAGTTTTATTTTGAACTGATCAGTTGGATTGATCAGTCGAACCGACCGTGTGTGGCGTCCGTAAGATGGAAATTCGTTGTCAATATAAAGGTTTCGTCTACGTACGTGAAAGGCGCTGATATAAATGTCTGTGACAGAGAGTCCGAGGCAATTCCATTAGTGTTCCATTTTCCCAATGGCCACGGAGTCAGTGTTTAGTTGATATTTACGAACAGTATAGTAACACTATTGACGAATCAAATCATTGGGTGATAATTGAAGCACCGAAATAAACCAACACTGTTTGTAGCGATGGGATTGTTTGCACGTGCGGCTTGATTAATCTATTTTAACTTAAACAGGATTTGTGGTTTCAACGCTTGATCCTAGAATTGATCGTATATTAATTTAGTTTACAGTGAAACGATTTAGCCGACCAAAATAGGCTTGCAATGTGGACTTAATGACTTTACACTTACCAAATGTCGTTAAAGGGACTGATGTGATTTTACTCGAAACGTAAATGGTTATTAAAATTGGAAAGTTGCGCATAAAATTAAAAAAAAATTTCAATTTCTTGTTTAAGTGTACACAAAACAATGCTGTGTTCGTAATTTTTTTTACGCATAAAGGTAAAACATTAATTTAATTCTTCCACTTTTAGGAATATCATAGTTTATTAATTTGTAATTGAAATAATATAAAATATAAGTAATATTTCAGAAAGAAACTTTAATCACACAATAATACACTTCTCTAACAAATCAACTTACCCTGCCATGAAATCTGTCAGAAAGTGGCTCCGCCCTCGTGGCAGAAAGAGTCTTGGATGTCATCATTCAAGTGTATGTACCCTTATAGTTTCGTCATGTCTGTCTGTCCGTCTGTCCGTCCTCGCTTAATCTCTGTGACCGTTAGCACTAGAAAACTGAAATTTGGTACCAATATGTGTATCAATCACGCCGACAAAGTAGTAAAATAAAAATTGGAAAAAAATGTTTTATTAGGGTAGCCCCCCTATATGTAAAGTGGGAAGTGATTTTTTTTAATTTCAACCCTAACGTGTGATATATTGTTGGAAAGGTATTTAAAAATGAATAGGGGTTTACTAAAATCATTTTTTGATAATGTCAATAATTTCGGAAATAATCGCTCCAAAAGTAAAAAACAATGTGTCCCCCCCCCCCTCTAACTTTTGAACCATAAGTTTAGAAAATATGAAAAAAATCTGAAAAGTAGAACTTTATAAGGACTTTCTAGGAAAATCATTTTGAACTTGGATGGAAACAACAGTACACACTACCGGGAGCAGTTGCAGGAGCGCGGAGCGCTGCTGGAGCGCGAACATAATGGATACCCACCTTTAAACTCATAAGTGGAAGTGGGAACACTTATTGTGACGGACGGAAAACTACGGAACCCTATACTGAGCGTGGCCCGACACGCTCTTGGCCGGTTTTTTTTTATAAGTATGTTACACGATATCTTTCTCAAATGTGAACTTATGATGACTTAATTTTTTTAATATCAATTATATATGTTTTACTTCAGAGGCAATTCGTGAAAATTTGTAGAAAACTAAGGCTCGGAAAATAGGGCATAACTACTAGTTTAAAAGTGAGAACCAAAGACTTGTCAAGGAATAAGTATACATAATACTAATTTAAGAGTTTAAAAAGGTTAACTGATAACGAGGTCTGATGATCCTGTTAATTATTTCATTTTAACCTGGTAATCCTGATGAGAATACTGGGAATGAACTGGTTATGAAAATATTATATTCTCATCAGTCTTTGATGCGACTGCAAATTTTTAAGTCAATTGGACGTTTCTTTTATTGTATGGACGTTTATTTTATTGTGTGATTGAGTTTCCAATTGTTGAAAATTACATTAAAAGATTTCGTTACGTGGAAAGATAGATAGACGTGAAACCAAAAGAGTTTATATATTGTAATAGCGAGTTGCCTTCTTTTCAAAAAAAAGTCATCTCTACAAAACGATTTTTGACAAACGTCTGTACCCGTGACAATTATTTATAAGTCATTCAAAAACTTGTTCAAATAATTTTAGAAGTGAACATGTGTAAAATAAAAAAAATATTTTAAATTCAAATACAACATGAAATGTTTCACCCGGCTTGGAAGATATCGGTGGATGGGTGGGGAGACGCATTACGTGTGAAGGTGCAACGAGCGAGTGGTTAAGCTGACGTCGCTGCTCGATTGTGCAGCGATGAGAGAGGTATTACTAAACCTCTCTAGTAGTATTAAAATGTTTTTAATTCGTACCTGGAAATGTTAAAATTTTTAGAAGTAAGCGACAAGTATAGCCCACTTCGTTTCACTTCAAGATGGGCCGTGGTAGCTCTGTGGTTAACGCTCGCTGTAAATATAACAGAACGCGAGTAACCCGGGTTTGATCCCCGCCGGCACCAATGAAATTGTTAAATGCAATTTTAAGTGCTGATTTACCACGTGCTCGGCGGTGAAGGAAAACATCATGAGGAAACCTGCATGTCTGCGAAATAAGAAAAAAATATGAAGAAGACATGTGAAGTTCGCCAACACGCATTGGGGCAGCGCGGCAGACACTTTCTTGCCCTATTAACCCTCTCAGAAATGAGGGGAGGCCTGTGCCCAGCAGTGGGACGTATATAGGCTGTCACTTTAAACTTTATAGCCCACCTCATTAGCAAGTCGAAGTGGCAATGGGCTGGCCATAGCTCGAAGCGCCGACAATCGATGGGAATGAAAAATTCTTGACTGGCAGCCTTGTACTGAATAGTGCTGCCTTTCTTTCTAACCCGTGTCTTTTCTGGCGCCTGATATTTCTTCGGTTCTGTCAGGTTGCTACTCAATTCCTGTGTACTATATCCCTGACCTGCGCAGATAGCTATTTTCCGTTGAGACTGGCCACCATGACCGAAAATTTAATGGGATGAAAAGTTCTGGACTGGCAGATACCGGCAAGTGAAGTATTGGGCGACTTCACACTAGATGGAATGGGTTGCCCTGCATTTGTGGCTTAGTTTGAGTTGCCCTATGTTTTAGCATTGGAGTTATGAAGGTCAGGATATTATGAATGTACTTTTATGATCATGTCGATGATCATAAAAGTACATTCAGTGTTTAAGTCAACAGCTGTGTTTCGTTACGTTAATGTAAGTCGTACAAAGAAAAAACTCCTAGTAAACCGAACTGTAGTGTGTCGCCAAGCATTCCGATAGTATATGGTAGCGTGACTTTTGTCGCGATGTGCTTTGGCGGAGTTTGGCGGCTAAAATTAATCCGAACGATTCCTTTGAGCACTACCCGTGGTAAATTTGATAGAAAATGTGGAGATACAACATCTCCTTGCAGTGACAGTGAATCGAACTTATCAGAAAGAACTAGGTCGTCGACGATCTCGATGACGAAGACGACGATAGTTGCTATATTAGTGGTTTCAGGTTTTCTTATTTACTCGTAGATGGAATAGTTACCACGTCCATATGATATGGAGTAGTGAATCCCACGCTGCCACTACAAGGCTAGGTTATATTACTTAATATTGTTGCGCGCTATAATTGGCGCCTGGTATGTAGCGGCTGATTATTAGCGCCATCTGGTATCAAGCAGCAGAAATAGGAGCGTCAAGATCTTCATAGAACTCTCCCACTAGCGCTATCTAGTATCGAATGGAAGAACTATGCTTTCTAGAAAGCCTCACACTCGAACTTTCTGCACCTGGTCGGTCGGGGCGGGGCGGCGGTGGTATTTGCTGGAATATTCTGGATGTTTCGGTGGAAAAGACCTATTTAAAGCCGTTGAGAGCCGCGACTGGGGAGTAGTATTAAATTGGCGATACGAGCGAAGCTTTCGGAGCGAATTAAAGTGAACTAAAGTGTTAAGTGTGATTAATTATTAATGCCATTTAAGTTTTAACTTGTGTTCAGTTATCAAAGTGTCAAATTTGGTAATTCAATCGGCAGTTTTTATTGTTACAAACCCTAAGCTCGTTACAATATACATTAAAACGACTAATACTTGGTCCAATTAAAGAACTGTGGACTAATAAAAATCAAATTATATATATCCTTGTAAAGTTTTTAGAAGCACCCCTATTTCCTTTAATTAATGAAAATTGATCGGCTAGACCAATATATTTATCTCACCTCAGTCACTACGCCATTGACCTCACCCTTCGGCTGTCGAGAAGCACGGACGTTCCTGTAAATTAATATCAAATTGAAATCTTGTTGAACGCGATCGGAATATTCTAGAAATAATTGAGTTCAGTCAATCAGATTGGGTTGGTCTTTAAAAGTCTTAAGGAGGTAATAAAGTCATGGTTATGTTTTATTTCTTTATTCATAGCAGCGTATGAATAAAAGTCACTGCTGATTATAGACATCCTCCATAGATCATAGAATAGGGATCCACAAACGCATGTTTGTGTGTGGGTGAACATCAAAATAAAGTGCCTGCTTAGGCGCCTTAAGATACTATCGTCATCGACGCATCACCATATTGTGAAGAAGTTTAGAAAAAAAAATATTTTAAAGCATTATTTCTAAATATACTTGAAAATGGCAAAAGTAAAACAATACGAGTCCATTGTCAAAGAAAAGTCACAACATGTCGTATAATGATGTCTAAGGTAAGCCTATCAAATCTGTCTTCGGTCTATTACAATGATATTTTGATAACCTTCTCGAAATCCGTGAAAAATCTAGGCCTGTAGATGAACAGTACATTGAAATGGCGTACACATGTCATTGAAATCAGCTGAAAAGTCTTTATCACCTTACGGTCCCTCTATCATCTAATGAATTTTCTACCTGTAAACACGAAGATCATGCTTGTGAAGATGCTTGTTTTGATCGTAATTGTTTATGCAGATGTTTATTAGCCAGATTTCGACCAATATTTTCTCAACAATTTAGAGTGTCTCTTTAATAATCTTTAAAAAAATACGGGATTCAAAGGTATGATCATGTTTCTACTCATCGTAATTACCTTAAATAGCTCACTATCGAACATAGGAGCAATTCTAGAATTTTGCTGGTAGTTTTTTTTTTATATTAAGGCTTTGAATGCCGCGTCACAGTACTTTGTACAGAGTATTGCATTTAAAACGTGACCGACGGCAGTCAACTTCTCTTTTATATCTTAAGAAAATATTTCAATTTTTTGACCGGCTTCAAAAAGAAGAAGTATTTTAATTTGACTGTATGTTTTTTTTACGTGTACCTCAGAACTCTTCTCTGGATGCACCGATTTTGATGATTCTATTTTATTTGAAAGCTGGTGTTTCTCGTGTGGTCCCATATAATCAAGATCTGACCAGTAGTTTTCGAGTTATCTTTAATAATGCCTATTTAATTGATATCAAGTACATTGGTGACGTTCTCGTTTTAATCATATCGAAGTCGGTTGTACATTTTTTTTCATTTTAAAACTTGTTTTTCAACTTATGACAGAGTTCTACGGTCGTCTAATAAAATAATACTTATTAAATTTTCTTTCAATAATTTTAAATAAATTATATGTTTACATTATATTCTTTATTAAACCAACCGGCTGGTACCCGACGCGTTGCAGCCGCGGAAGAAATATTTGTGGAAATATCGTTTTAAATTTGGAATAGTGATATTGTTTAATTGGAAATGATAATGCGTTAATTGAAATTAAATGATATGTGACTTTGAAATAAATTTGTAGGTACGATACGCGCGCCACCTACTAAGTTAATTGTACAAAGTTATAGCGCAATCTGACCAACGGTACGGCAGCGCATAAAATACGAACAAAGAAACATCATTTTTTATATATTACATTATCGACACTGGCAAAAATACAACAACGTGGATCCATTGCTAAAGAAAAAAAATCACAACATGATGTATAAGTTCTCCTTTATTTAGTCTTCTCTGTCAGATACTTTCTACCTACATATTACGCATGGTACACTACGCCAGTAACCCTTCATGGCACACGTTAAATAACTTGTCCGCCCACGCGCGCCCCGTGTGACGTACACAATGACCCTTGTACAGTATGAGAAAATAAATGTACAACCATTTTATGAGAGTTCACATGTTCTTTATGGAACCGAAACTCGACTGAATGAATCAGGTTTCACTAACAAAACCCACACTAATAATATAACCAGAACTACATTGCAGTTCAACTTAGTGGCTTAGAAGCCTCAAGTTGAGATAATCAATTATGCTGAAAGTTAGTACGAGTAGCATCAAAGATGCTAGTTGTCTAGAATAGAATGGAACGGGATAATTTTATTTAGTATAGATTACCTGAATACTTATTGAACGTGTTCTATTTTGATTTTACAACCGGAAATAACCTCAGCCGTGGGAAGAACCAACAAGCAACTCATCGGGATTTTGTAGACAATTCAATACTTATAAACACGTTTAGAACCAGCACGGGTGCGATTACCTCATTTCTCAAGGATTACTAGCAATCACGTCTTTAGTTAAAAAATTACAATATAATATTTTAAATAATTAATCATAATTATATAATGATAATATAATAAGAAACAGCATGGAAGAGATCACCTCATTTCCAGAGGTTATTATCAATCGGGTGCTCTAGTAATATAGTAAGTCTTATTAAATAATTTCTACCTAAATAAATTTTCTACCCAAATAAGTTATGCATATTTTCTGGGGCTTTGCTAGCGTATACATAGCCCCATGAAGGAGTTATTGGCTCTTTGGAGTCGAGTAACTGTCTTGTACTGCTACAATTAGTCCTACTGAGCGTGACAATGAAGGTATAACCTATCAACAACGGGAGACTTACTTGTCCAGCGGTAGACTTTACCGAGCTGATGATGAGGATGAAGCATATATTAAGTCTACAGCCGTGGTAACTAGGGACTTACTACACTTGCTGTAAATTTCACCGTACGCGAGCAACGCAGGTTTAAACCACGCCGAAACTAATAAAGTTGTTAGCGCTGATTGACGTGCGCGGCGGTGAAGGAAAACATCGTGACGAAATCTGCACGAATGAGAAATACGGTATTTTGGGAACATAAATATTGTTCTAAAACGCTCTCAGAAATGAGAAGAAGCCTGTGCCCAGTAATGGGGGTTGTATAGCTTAAGTTTATAAATAATTGGGCTGAAGACATCTATATAAAACCGTGGCGGCAGAACTTTCGTGCCAAGAAAGAAAGTGCGTAACCTATATTTCTGTTATCAAAACGTTAGAACTCTACGTACTAAATCGGATACTTTTAGGAATAATGTGTCTCAATGCAACTTTGATGTTATAGCCTTGACCGAAACCTTTTTGAACAGTTCCGTATTTGATGGCGAATTATTTACTTCGGAATATTTAGTCGTACGTAAAGACCGCACAGGGGACGTCGGATGGGGAGGAGTGCTCTTTGCTGTACGAAACTGCTATACGGTGCTACAAGTAACTAATGTAGATGCCTATACGTCTGATATGGAACTGCTTTTTGCCATTATTAGTGGAAAAAGTGTTGGAAAGTTTTTATGTTGTGTCGTTTATTTGCCTCCTAAATGTAGTGATAATCTATATCTCAACGTATTGACGTGCATTGAAAATGCTATCATTGCATATTATTCTCTTAATGTCCTAATAATAGGACATTTTAATTTGAATTCTTGTAGTGTTAATGTTAAAAATAATTTTAATTCATTTTGTGACTATTGTGGGCTTCAGCAACATAATATTGTGTATAACAAATTTGTTGGCATGTTAGATCTCGTGTTGAGCAATTTTAACCCGGAGCTGGTCTTAGTGTCCGAGGGTTCAGATCTCTTAGTACCCATTGATAAGTATCACCCTCCGCTGGAGGTGACGCTTAGGTTTCAGTGCGATGCGCAGGTCCAGTCACCATCCTCTCCACCGCCGGCTCAGAGCCCCGGAGCTGCTCCAAGCTGGAATTGGCGTAAAGCAGACTTTCTGGGCACATGGCATTAAAAAGTATAGATTGGTCGGACATGTTTATAATTGCAGACGTTGACGACGCAGTTGCGTTATTCTATCACCGTCTTTATAATTGTATCAGTCAATATGTTCCAACTAAATCCCCTTACATGCCGAATTGTAAGTAAGTATATCCAAAATGGTTTAATGCTGATATTATATGTAATATACGTAAAAAATATTATCATTTGAAACGGTATAAGGCTAAAGGTAAAGAGTTCAATAAGGAATTATTTAAATACTATAGATGGCATGTTAAAAACTTAATTGACAATGCATATAAGCAGCACTTACATCTGACTCAACAAAATATAATTGACGACCCGGTCAAATTCTGGGAGTACGTTAAGAATAGGAAGAATCACAGGCAGCGTATGAACGCTTATTCTTCCAGTGGTGTCGAAGTTGTTGGGCAATCTGCGGCCGACGCTTTTGCGAACTATTTTAGTTCGGTATATCAGAACAAAGTTCCTGAACTGGACCATGTTGATGCGGTACGTGCCGCAGATAGTCAATATGACTACACCTGTATCACAATAAATACTAATATAATACCAAGTTGAAGGAAACAGTAAGGCGGCTAAAATCGACGTCGACGTGTGGCCCTGATGGTATCCCTGTTTTTTTTTTTAGCAAAGGACTGCATATCCGCTTTTGAGAGTCCACTCCTGTACCTCTTTAACTTGTTGCTGACTCAGTATAAGTATCCAGAAATTTGGAAAGTTTTTAGAGTTACTCCGGTTCCAAAAACTGATGGTGAAAATGACGTTTCGTCTTTTAGACCGATTGCAGTCTTGTCAGTCTTTGCAAAATTATTTGAAATTGTCTTATGTCAGCAAATTAATAAGCAAACTCAAAAACTATTGCATGATAGTCAACACGGTTTTCGAACTGCCCGTTCTACAACTACCAATCTTGTGTCTCATCTTGACTATACATATGCTGAATTGGATGCTGGTAGGCAGGTGGATGCTGCGTACTTTGATTTTAAGAAAGCATTTGACCTGGTCGACCACGATATCTTGTTGCGTAAATTGGCGGTGATAGGCTTTGCCCCGGCACTCGTCAAGTTTTTTTCAAATTACTAACGCGATCGACGTCAGTTTGTTAAAGTGGGTGCATTTGAGTTTAGTGACTATTACACAAGATCTGGAGTGAGCCAGGGAAGTACGTTGGGGCCTTTGCTCTTTCTTATTTTCATTAATGACTTACCGAATAGCGTGACTGCCTCCAAATGTCTGTTGTTCGCGGATGATCTCAAGTTAAGCCTAGGTATAGATGACCCGTCTGACTGCGAGTCATTGCAAAGGGACATCGATGCGGTTATGGATTGGAGTGTATTAAATCATCTTCCGTTTAATAGTAATAAATGTAAAATAATAACATTCACGCGTAAACGCTGTCCACTAAAAAAAGAATATAAATTATCTGACACGCCCTTAGTAAGGGTAAGTGAAATTCGTGACTTAGGATTATTGTTAGACGCTAAACTTGACTGTCATAACCATGTGACTACTGTATGTAAAAAGACCAGTAAATTGCTAGGCTTCGTTATTCGCACTTCTTCACAGTTTGATAGATTAGAGGTCGCTTTACTTTACCATGCATATGTTCGTAGTAAGCTTGAGTACGGTGCCATTGTATGGAATCCCTATGAAGAAAAATATATTTTGAAGATAGTGAGAATACAGCGCAAATTTGCACGATGGCTATATAAACAGAAATACGGTTACTACCCCTATTTATATCTGTCCTTATTTGTTAATGGTATGGTGGGTTTGGACACGCTTAAACTTAGGCGAACTATGCAGCTGATAACACACTACCTAGCAATCATCCATAATCGTATAGATAGTCAGATGATATTAAGTAGAGTAGGGTTGTTGGCTCCGAAGCGGCTGGGCTGTGATTTGGAGGGGACGGTGGCACCACGGCGGCGGCCTCGCCTTCTGTGGCAGCCGCCGGCGCGCACCAGGTACGGCGCTCACGCGCCCGCTTTTCGTGCTATACGGCTTATCGGAGACATGCTCGCAGATTATAACGAGACCGATTTATTTGCTGATAGCTTAGGGCAACTGTATAATAAAGCCCTTCTATTTTTGACATCCAATTTTGACAAATTGTAATATTATTAGTATTCTCTTAATCCTATCTTATGTAATCAATCTGACAATGACATTTTGCTTAATTTATTTGACTTTTAATCTATTTGGCATGTATTTTTTTGGTATTTAGTTGATCTACTGGACATGTATTCTTTAATTTGTTTAACCTTTTGACATGTATCTTGTATTATTACTATTATTTAAAACTGTAATTTGTTAATTAGCATGCTGACGTTTTGGACAAACTGTAAGCCAGCATGTACACTGTTTTTAAAATACATGTATTTTTTAAAATACGTGTATAAATATAAATATAAATAAATAAGTTAGTAAGTAATCAACTAATATTCGTAAGTATATGGCGGAATCCGAAAAATAATCAAGGAAATTAAAAGTCGTTATCTTTCGATATTGACATTCAGGAGTGGAGCGCGTATAGGTCGACCCGAACGGGAGAGTACACTGTGACAGAATATTAAAATAGAAAGAAAGAAATATATATTTGACAAACATACAACATTGAGAAACATATAAATTAATACATATTATAAATCGGTAACTAAGCAGGAGTGTGAAATGTGAATGTCCAAAAAAAATACGAAAAATCCAGCCTCGGTATTAATAGGTGGGGTACCATAGCACTGGTTTTCAGTCAGGGCCTTAATTGACTCCCGAATAACTTAACTATAAAGTAATAAATAATAAAAACGAGAAACAATAAAAAACCAAAATTATGAACTATTAAAATAAAAATAATTATAATAGAGTACTAAAAAAGCACGGACAATACTTAATTATAATATTATTCACATTTCTTTTTACTGACATTATAATAATAATAATGTCCTCCAGACCGAATTTCGGTCACGGCGGCCTGCCTCAACGGAGGCTAGCCATCGGCGCAGGACAGGATTATAGTGCCCAAGTGTATGCGCAAGCACAGGTGCACTCTCTATTCCCTCACTCTCATAATCCGATGGGACGGTAAACCGACACGACCGGAGAGAGATCAGGCGCAGGACCAACGGCTCTACGTGCTTTCCGAGGCACGGGGGTGAGACACCGCCAACTTCATGACTCCGGGCAATTACTGAGAATTTTTTGACGGAAAAATTCAATAATTAATTTTTTGGCTCGACCCGGGATTCGAACCCAGGACCTCATAATCAGCAGTCGCACTACTACAACTACTAGACCAACGAGGCAGTCAATCATGTTACTACTAATGTTAAAAAAATAACAGCTTACAATCAGAGTTAGAATTAACAGCACAAGACAAGTTAGAAATAGCTTGGTAGCGATCACCCTTCCCAGGGGTTATTATCATCCATAAATTCCTTACAACTACTAGACCAACGAGGCAGTACGTTAACATTATATTTGTTACACTAAGACTATTCGATTTACCACCTAGGGTACACATTTTCTCACCCAGCTTTTTCTTTTTGAAGAAATGTAGACTAACGGGCAACAGTCCGTCTCATGGTAAGTTGATGCTCTGGCACATAAATACCTGCACCTATCCACGAATAATAATCGGTTTTATTCATAAAATAAACTTTAAAGCCACAGAAACTAGCGTGCTTTTGGGTTTATATTACGTGATGATAAAAATATACTTACAAACAGTATTTGAAATCTTTGTTACTTTAAAAGTGTTTGATTCAAGCGATGTCGAGGTTGATATAAAATCAAGTCTAGACACAATTTTTTTTTGGCACAAAAGATCAAACTGACATGTCCACGATCCTGGTACTCAGACATATTAAAAAGAGAAAGGTGCACACCGCTTTCAGCTGCGTCTGGTTGCAAACTCAACGGTCTTTTCAATTATTAATTTAGCTCTATTGTTCAGTTCAAATTAACCACCCGAAGACGATTGGGGGAATGTAGTATATAGATATTTGGATCCGTATATATAGACTAAATGACCGTATACATTTTTATAGAGTAAGGATGGTAATAAGAACACAGTTTACCTGATAGTAATGCAAGCTGTGACCCATGTAAATACCGATTAAGAGTAAAAATGTAGATTAGTTTTCAGCCCTGGGGGCTAAGATAGAAAAAAAGGGTCTCCGGTTCTCAACACTCGCATTACGATACACAGAAACGAGGCATTCCATCTTCAGTCCTCAAGGGTGACAACGCTGCATTTTGATTTGCTTAATCGAGGATAGATGTAGATGTTTACGGGCCCCAGTACACATTTACTATTAGATGGACTGTGTGCTCGTTTGTCACATATTCTATACAAAAATCGACTTATCAGAAACTCGCGGGACAAAATGATGACTCACTTGCACCACTTTGATACAATCTAGATCCTTACCTAAAAAGTGGGACATATAAAGATCGATAAAATAAGTTAAAGAATTGTTTTTGTTTTCTTATTAAGTAGTTCACTTTATTTGCCAGAGGTTAGTTTTTGGCGGGAAATAATAACTAGTATTGAGATGTGCAAATAAAAAAGAAGTCCGGAATAATACCTTAATTACATCCATAATTATAACAATCTAACAATTTTTGTTTTGTCTTTTGTTGAACAATTTTTTATTTAATTACACGACTGATACAAGGTCCAAAAAGTATGTATAGGTGGTGGGTGGATGGGGGGGGGGGGGTTAGACATTCCCTGGTATATGTATGTCCGTTTTCATGTCCGCCCATAACCCCTTAACAAGTTGCCGAATTTTGAAAAATAATATCTCAATCGATTTGTTATAACTATGCGAGTAACATATTTCAAAACAACGCAACGTCACCTTTAAATAAATATCTCGGACAAGCTTTGTATGTTCTACTCCAAGGCTTCGTCCCTTTTATCTGATTACCATATTAAAATTTTAAAACAATCAGAAAACCTCTTGCATATGAGTCTCGTGATTAACATTAGTAGCAAACCGCGTGAAAATCGCGTTGAAGAGAAATCGTTAACGAAAAATTTCAAAAAAAGTATTTTTTTTTTCAAATAATTTCGAAGTTTCTTCTCGGATCGTTTTTGATGTAATAAATTAACTATGAGTGCTCTAACAACTGCGTCGAACGCCGTCGTAGATACTCCAATAATAATAATATTTATTTGCTGAACATAGGCACATACAGAGGTATTATTACAGAAAGATTTTCTATGTTCTACCAGAATTATACGTGGTAGAGCCATGCTGCAGTTATATTAGTAGTATAGTTGTAGCACGAAAGGATCGGCTCGACCGGGTAAGGATCACGCTCTCACAGAATACCAGAGTCAAATAGTAGCTCAATGCTGCTATATTTCGTATGGTGAGTGTAGAAAACCGGAGACCCTTTTTACTGGAAACGAGGCATTCCATCTTAGTCCTCACGGATGACAACGCATCTGCATTTTGATTCGTAATCGAGGATAGATGTAGATGATACCGCAGCAACCACTTACCATCAGGTGGACTGTGTGCTCGTTTGTCACCCTAACCTTTAAAAAAAGAAGGCATGCAGATTTACAATCTCAGCCAATTATATGATCAATTGGCAAATTAGAATAATTTAGAATAATTTAAATGTGTTGTAATAGATATACAACGCCCCTATATAGTTATTAAATTATAAAGATATTTTCTATTATTTTAATTCTTTGAAGCTGTTCGTAGCTTTATTTATATTTTTATGATTAAGTAAAACCAGAAAAAGGTATTAACAATATCTATATTACTATGAAAGCCGCAATAAAAATATGTAATCGTTAGGTGTCTGCAAACTTTGCGACTTTTGCAGTTTCCTTTGAATCAGTGTTCGCGGTCCAGTGGCTGCAATCTAAAATTACTACGTCGACGATTATCAATGCGAAGAAATTGAATAAGAAAAGAATTTCTTATGAATAACATTTTAAGAAACTGATCTACAACCGCAGTAAAATGTGCCTCCTTGATCTAGTTTTCATAAACGAGGTTGTGTATCATGAAGTCCTGGGTTCTGATCCCGGTTCAGTCCAAAATCAGCTTGGTTTGGTTTTCTGTTAATAAATTCTTAGAACTTTATACGTGGTAGAGCCATGCTGCAGTTATATTAGTAGTATAGTTGTAGCACTAATGGGTCGACTCGACTGGGAAGGACCACGCTCTCACAGAATACCAGCGTAAAATAATAGCTTAATGCTGCTGTGTTTAGTATGGTGAGTGTAGAGAACCGGAGACCCTTTTTACTGGAAACGAAGCATTTCTTCTTAGTCCTTAGGGGTGACAACACATCTAAATTTTAATTCGTAATCGAGGATAGATGTAGATGTCTATGGGCCACAGCAACCACTTACCATCAGGTGGACTGTGTGTTAGTTAATCACCCTATCTTATAAAAAAAGTGGCAGTGTTGTACCCCCGTGCCTAGAAAAGCACGTAAAGCCATTGGTCAGGCACCTGATTCAACACGGGTCGTGTCAGCTTTCCAGCCCATTGGACTATGAGAGTACACCTGTGTCTCCACATACACTCGTGAACGATTACCCTGGCCTGCGGATATGGCAAGTCTCTATATATAAAACCTATCGCAGCTCGACAGATATACGACGAAATGTAATACAAAGTAAATATCAATTCGACGACAGCAATGTAACCGAATATGCTTGTACCTTGTGGATACTTACTCTACGTAACTAATAATAAATAGGTGTTTCTTAACGCAACGAAAACCTATTATGCAACCCTCATTTTTTAATCAGTCAGAGTCAGACAGCCACTGGCAAATTATATAGGTATCTTATTGTCCGTTTCACGAAAGATGAAGCAAACCGTTCGAATGCGTAGAATATCGACTACAAAGGATACCGACCTGCCAAGCGTCTGGTTATCGAATAGTGGAAAGAGCATCTAATTCCTGCGCTCAATTTCTGAAATGGTAATTAAAATGTGATAACAAAACTTCGTTTTAAGCTGTAAAAGTTAAAGTTACAGCCTATATACATCCCACTGCTGGGCACAGGCCTCCTCTCTTTTCTGAGAGGGTTTTAGGTCAAGGAAGTGTCCGCCGCTGCTCCAATGCGTGTATAAGATTAACGGCATTTGACGCAGTTTTCGAGCCCTCGTTGTTAATTTATTACGTCAAAAACTACCCGAGAAGGAACTTCGAAGTTATTTGAAAAAGATACTTTTTTCGAAATTTTTCGTTAACAATTTCTCTTCAACGCGTCAATTGATTTTGATGCAACAATTGAATTGATCGTTACATATGTTTAAAAGTTATTTCATTAAAGCAGTTTTTTGAAAATTAAACTTTTTCAATTTCTTAAAATCCTCCGGGTGCGAATCGGTTAAAATGGTATAGAAAATCGAAGTATGGTGAAGCCCTTTCGAACGCCGCCGAGTTCGTTCAAATTGGTCAAGTCATTCAAAAGTTATGAGAGGGTTACATACATTTTGTAAAAAGTGGATGACAGTTATTGGCCCTGTGTAAAGACATATTATATATAAATAATGTATCACAGAATGAAAGCTGTTATCCTGTTCTTGTTAGGCCTAATAAATAAAATAGATAAATAATGCATACATTTAAATGTTATTAAATACTTATGTGAAACTTTAACTACAAAAGGGACTATGTCAAAGAAAATTGCAGGAGCATGCAAAAAACAATGAATAATTTACTTAGGAAGATAACTTCAATATACTTTAATGAAAATAAAGTTCTTTGTGAAGTTCTATAGCAGATAATACTTCTAAAAAGCACTCCAGAACTATAACGAAGTTGATATTGCATCGCCATAGTTTACTTGACAAGAGAGCCTTTGAAAATGCCAGCTAATTAACGACGAAATGCAATAAAGGGGAACTAAATATCCGGAGGAAATTTATTAAACTTTTGCGTGTTAAGAGAAATTTCAAGAGTTTTAGAGTGCATTTTCTGATTCTAGAAAATGGTATTTCCTTTAATATTATATAATAATATGATTGCATTTCCTTTTTCGTTCCTTTGAAATTCTTTAAATCCTTTAATAAACGTGCTAGTGCCGCGCTGTATCTATATTGTTAATGATTGGGTAAACTATTAATAACGGTGAAACGACACGGCTGTTACGATACCAATACGAATGACGAAACATAAACAGGAACAGAAACTTTTTTATTCAATATGGATTATAAATAATACGTATTGAAAGCCACTATCTTTTTCATTTATCACTGGTCCGCAAAAACCTATGCCTTGGGAAGAACCAACAAGAAACCCAGCGGGACTACGTTTTTTTAAATAACAGCTTACAATCATGTATGTTATAATTAGAAATAGCTTGGTAGCGATCATCCATGCCAGATGTTATTATAATCTATAAATTCCTTAATATTATACTCGTAATAACCCTTTTTAAACAAACTTAGTTTAATAAAGTTTTTGAACGTTGTGTATGTCAAATTTTGTATATTTTCAGGGATTTATATGAATTACTGACTCGGTGAAGTCGAGTAACTGGTACTACCAGCTTGTGTCTGTTCCTAGTATTTACACAATGAATATCGCTTATTTTTGCGAAACTACTTTTATTTTTGTGTACGTACATTACATTTTCATAAATGTATTGAGAGGCCAAAGTCAATATATTATTTTCCTTTAATTTTTGCCTGAGCGGCTCTTTAGGTTTTAAATCATGTATTGCTGTAATGGCCCTCTTCTGTAAAACAAATATAATTTCAGTGTCAGTCGCGTGTCGACATAGCGTAATACCATACGACATTTATGCTATGGAAATAGCTAGAGTAAATAATATTAATATAAGTAAATAAAAATAATACAATGATACGAATAATTTATGATTTTTAATTAATTAAACCTCTATTTTAATTAAACTAGGTATACCCAACTTATATGCGTATTATTGTATCTAATTTATAGATTAAATATAAAAGCAGATGATAACAGATCTTAGATCTTTAGATGATGATATTTGATTGTTTGATGAAATCGGTTCTTGTGATCCAGTTTCAAATAAATTAAAAATTACAAAACCCCCGAAACGAAAAGAGTTGGTAACCTTCAAACGGCTGATCGGATTTCCACAAATAAAAACACTCTCCGTAAAGACACCTTTCAAACGACAAAACCTCTTCAAAATCTCTTCATCCGTTCGGAAACTATGATGCCGCAGATAGACACAGAAAAAAACAAACTTGTAACAACCGTCTGTTTTTTCAAACGACATATTGATTATATCCTCCAGTCTGTTCGAAGAACGACGTTCCGATTCATAGCAGAAGTGAGGGTGTTTGCGCTTATACTGAAAGACCTTTTTTACCGCCTGGAAAAAAATAGTGTGTAAATATAAAAAAAAATAAAAACATAATTTTGAATTTATTAAATTAAAATCCCTACTTTTACCTACTTATCAAACACCCTACTTTACGAAAGGCAATAAAACAATAAACTTAGTATGCATCATTGACCTTGTCACTTCGCAGACTCACAAGCTCTCAAGGGTAAAGGACAAAGTATTTTTTTTTAATTTTTTGTAAGATATCGGTGCCATAGAGCTCTTGTCCGTTCACATGTTACACCCTATTTCCTTCTAGGTAAAAGAGGTCATCCAGTATACTTAGTACTTACGGCATTATAACCTGCTTAAGGAACAGGAGTTTTAACGTGTGGTAATCGCATTGCCATCATGTGACTTTGCATTACAAAAATCTTCTTTTAATTAAAGTAAAAGCTCACTTCAAACAAATTAAAAACTAAAAACAATTATATAATTTCTCATTCTGAAGTAGGTGCTAAGTCATCGTGGTCAGAGGAAATGAAGCTCCAACGTTAGAATGTAAAATCCACTGACCTCTCCATAGATTACATGTTACGGGGAATATTTGCCATAGTTGCCACGCTTGGCAACCCCAGTTTTTTTAATTAGTTTGTATCAGCTCGCATCGATCACCTTTTAAGACGCGATGATATTGAGAAATAGATATTCTTGCACCGACATAACACGTTGGTGAAGTCGGATTTAACATTTTATTAAAAGTGTTTTGATCCCATTTGAATGGACTAAGGGATATCACAATATCAATATCTTTTAAATAATTACACTAAAATTTTCATCTTCTTCATCTTCATCCAACATATATTGCTTTTTTAGGTGTTGAATATTTTCTCCTAATTTATATGCGATCACCTCTTATGTGATGATATAATATGTATTATAACCTGTTCAAAATGTCAAAATCTGTTCATAATTAAGGAAATATAGCGTGACATACAAACATACATACATACAGTCAAATTGTAAACCTCTTCCTTTTTTTTGAATTCGGTTAAATACATTTACCTCCGCCAGGGGCGCTGTTCATATTTCCATACAATTTTATTCGATAACGATACAATAATTTGGTATCTTTAAAATCTTATTCGTGATGCTTATTCACTGTTAGTTCAGTAACTTTGTTCTTTTACTTCATTAAGTAAATCATGGTAGAATGTAATTGGCTTTATTTAAGTACCTAATATATAGTAAACTTTATACACTATCTGGTTAGTGGTAAACCAAGTTAAAAAATAAGATAATGTTAGTGGCAAATAGTTGTGCTAAGGGCAATGCAATGCAAAATACTTCTCTTATTCCCGGTACCAATATGGGTATGCAGACGAAAGCACAGATCAAATTCAGCCAGAAAGGGAAGCGATGGTTGTGGTTGAGCTTGCGAATCTTTCACTGCAAGCAAATGAATCTTCTAATAAAGCGATGCCAACTTCGTGAGATTCAACGCCTCAAAAACACAAGCGTGTCTTTTCACCGCTAAATAAAAGGAACCCCCTGGCTCCTTCCTACTTTACGGAATGTATCTTTGGAGTACACTAACCGCCTTTAGTTTTTAGGGGTAGAAACTTCTCCAAACCTTACTTATGGAAGGTTAATTGAGTTCAGAGCCAAAGCAGCCACAAGGAAACTAGGTATCCTTTCAAAGGTGCGACGATACCATTGCCGGGGCAGCTTATTATCTTATAGAAAGCACAGGTCCAGTCGTGCATGGCGTACTGCTGTCATATATGGGCTGGTTCTGCAGAATGACACCTAGCAGCTTTGAACTGAGTGGAGAGACTAGAATGGCTATCCTTGATGTTGTTGAAACCAATTTAGTCAGCCTCGAGCACAGGCGCAGAGTAACCAGCCTCTTGGTATTCTTTATGGTGCATTTTAAAGAGTGTGCGGAGGAATTACATGCTATAATTCTTCAGACAAACGACTGCGGGTGGTGGCGGTCTTCACCTCTTTGTTGTCGATATTCACTGCATTCGACGCAAACTGTTTGCTTCGCCTTTCGTAAAGCGTACAGCAAAGGAGTGGAATAAATTGCAGGCTTCTGTCTTCCTGTCCAAATACATTCTGGACGTCTTCAAGATTAGATTTAATAGGTTTTTTTTACGCTAAGACAGTGCGATTTTGAAACCCTCTCAGAAATGAGGGGAGGCCTGTGCCCAGCAGTGGGACGTATATAGGATGTAACTTTACTTTACTTTAGTTAGTTTAGTTTAAGAATATCCACTGAGAGGCGACAGAGGGAAACTGAAACAGGAGGTGAACAGCAGCATCTTCCTGATAATAACAAAGCTTGCTAAGCGTAGCACCTATGGCAGAATCTCCCTTATAGGTAATCTATGGGAGAGGACACCTATGTTCAACACTGGACTTTTAAAGGCTGAATAAATAAATGAATGAACTTCTACCCTTTGTATCTTTTTATTATTGTATGTCTCTGTAAGTGATTATTTGTGATCTTTTGATAAAATAAATGTATTTAATCGTAACTAATCGTTACGTTGTCTTCTGAATTGCTAGTCCAGGAATAGTATCCATTAATCTATAGTCTACATGCTGAAATCTTGGGTAGGGTTTTGCCCGTTGGTGATACGTGGTGACCTGCTTTTTCGGCCGTCGCCCTTGGTTATCTGTACGATCGCCAATCGCTGACTTATCTTCGTATACCCATTTGAGTTATTTATACGAGGTAATCATTGAAAAGGGGATATTTTTAATCAAAACGGTTACTTCTATCGATATTCTGATGGAGAACAACAACTTGTAAATAAAATGCGTCCATAACACGCTAAATGATGTTTGTTTTTTGCATAAGGGTCACAAACGAGCACACAGTCCATCTAATGGTAAGTGGATTTTGTGGTCCATAGACATCTACATTTACCCTCGGTTAAGAGTCAAATCATATGCGTATTTATCACCCCTGAGGACTAAGTTATAACGCTTCATTTCCAGTTAAAACGGTCTCCAGCTCTCTACACTCAAAATAAGAAACACAGCAGCATTAAGCTGCTATTTTACGTTGGTACTATGTGGGGACGCAGTCCTCCGGTCGAGCCAACATATTCGTGCTACAACCATAATATAGCTGCAGCATTACTCTACGATTGGAAGACAAAGCTTCAATCTAAAAAACAGTAATGTGTTTCAAAATTAAAAGTGTATGTCACCAAACCTAACAGTCATGTCAAACGCTATATGTAAACATTCTCAGTTCATAAAACACAACATGTTGCCGTTCCTCGAATTAGTTGGCGGAGCGAGATATTTCCGTCGACGAGTCGACTGCAAAGGACGAGCAAGCCTGACTCTCCCGTGTTAGTCTAAAAATAAGCCAGCGCATGAATAACGCCGCGTCGGAAGTTCCGGTAGTGAAGCTTCACGGAGCTTTTTGCATCGAGTGCGCGTGTTATAACAAACTAACTGTGTCGTGAAATGAGAAAAGTGTCATGAAACGAGAAAAGTCTGTTTCCAATAATGAGATGCTTACAAATTATCTATACTTATACATTATGCAAATGCAAGAAATAAATAAAATTGAGTTATCTGTTTGTAATGTGAAAGTATCAACAAAAAAAAAACAATTTTTAAAGTTTTGCTCAGTTTATCTGTTTGATCCGGCTAATCTCAAAAATGGCTGGACCGATTTTGACAAGACTTTCACTGGCAGAGAGCTGATGCTATAACGAGTGACAAAGGTTACTTTTATTTTAGAAAAAGTTACGTTTTCGCGCAATTTTTTTATAACCCATGAAATCCAATCGTAATAAATTGTGCCTGGACGAAATCGCAGGGAACAGCTATACTTAAATATAAAACCTACTTAGGACAGTCACAGAATGCATAAATAGCGGGACATCAGTGAGACATTATCAGAGATACCTAAATCCTTAAACCTTTATAATCGTTATCTCCCCCCCCCCGCAAATCCACTTCCGAATACAGACCTCCACCAAGAAATGATACATAACATATTTCTAAGCCAAATACGTCGACTTCCTGCATGCCTTACCAGATTATCACTCCATCTAATGGGGACCGTTCTACTGTTTGCTTATTGGTATGAAGATGCCACATCTTCTTCAATCAAGACCTTTCTACTTCACCGACTTTTGCTTCTGTCAAGCAATTCGGCCGGCTCGTTGCCACTTCAGCTTACATATCCATTGAGCTATGTTAGTTACTCCTGGGTATCCTCAATTATTATAATGCAGTTAAAGTTCAAGCGCTCTCTATCGTTCACTGAGCAAATTTGGGTTTCATCACTCAGTTATCAGTGGAGGAAGGATCACATCTCGTATCAGTTAGACTCATACGTCATCAGTGGCAACACGTACCATTTTTTAACTATCTCTTTGATTCTCATCTTCTCATCTTTAGCCCGTTGAACCAAAAAACGAATAATCGAATTTACAGCAACACGAGTATCGAGACAAACATTTCCCTACCGAGTCGTGGGCCGGGGCGTCGAATCCCGCTCAATACAAGTGTTTGTATAGACTTAACTTTCCTTAGCAAATTATTTATTTACATTATTGGGTTCAACGCATCTGCATTTCGAATATTGATCGAGGATAAATGTAAATGTTTTTAATCTGCATCCTCTTAACATCAGGTGGACTGTGTGCTCGTTTGTCACCCTGATTCTATTAAAGAAAAACTGTGTTTCTAAGGAAATGAAGTACAGCGAAGTAGTTTACAAGAACACGTTAGCTTGTACTGAAAAGTGGTTGTCACGACTCTGAAATGTTTTCGATTATCTGTCCTCTCCCTCCCCCCTCCCCCCTGACCACCGAGTTTGTAACGCGTTACGTTATCAAATACGGTGTCGTGAGGCACGCTCGTCGCTCCGGAACCAACTTCCGGCGACGAGCGTGACGCGATAAAGGGGTACCATCGGTAGGTGGCACTCGCAGGTTCGCTGAGATCGGCTTCCAATGCGTTTTGATAGTAAGACTACTAATTATAAAACTTACCTCATCTTTATTCACATTTCTGTGGTAGTTCATTTCCATAGGTTAATAACGCAACAATAACTCCTAAATAAGCTTAAAGGTTAGAACAGTTATTAAAACGAGTGGTAAAATAAAAAAAAATGTACAACCGATTTCAATATAATTAAAATGAGTGTATTCGAAGTCGATTCAATATGTATTATGAAAGATAACTCAAAAACGACCGGTCAAATCTTGATTAAATGTATACGGGACCACACGAAATGCACCAGCTTTCAGATAAAAAAGAATCATCAAAATCGCTTCACCTAGTAAAAAGTTATGAGATAACACACATAAATAACAAACAGTCGTATTGAATACCTCCCATAACTCTCTTCCCCCATAAATCAGGTTCATAGTCACTCAACGTAGCGCGGTCGAGCACCACGCTACTCAACGTAGCACAGTCGAGGGAAGCCCGCTCGACGGAGCCCCACGCGGCAGTATTAAGCTGCTATTTTACGCTGGTATTCTGTGGAAGCGTGGTCCTTCCCCGGTCGAACCGACCTATTCGTGCTACAACCTTAATATAGCTGCAGCGTGTCTCTACCACGTAAAAAGATATTCTGAGAATAATTTACTTTTATTGTAATAAGTAAGAAATGTTTCTAAAATTGTTGAATTACTGTATTCAAACCGATGTACCAATATCAATACAGGAAATTGGCGGCGTACTGTAATACGTGAGTTTCCGCAGATGCTTCAAAATTCACAGCCGCGGAGCAATTGCTGGAGAAATTAAATCAGTATCGATGCAGGCGGGATGTTCGATAGGTTATTATTAGTACGTACCGCATGTGCTCGATCGAGTTAAGGGAAATGTGCGAGCACGGGAGTGTGGTAGGGGACATTCAAAGGGATTTACGTGGTGCATTTAAATTTCCGTTTTTATACATTGTACCTTTTGTAGTGTATATATTTATTATTTAATGGTTTTCATTTATGTTTTATTTTAGCAAATAAAAAGTGTAATGAATACACACAATATAAAAAAAACTATAAGTAATAAAGAAAAACTAAACTAAAATTGTCATAAAGTCCTGCTCCCTGTGGTATCGTGCCGATAACACTGGCTATGCTTCCTCGCTGAATAGCTATACTCAGCCTATGAGCGAGAATATAACCGGCTCTCTTATCACCAGTAGCAACGACCAGTCGTGGATACAGTTCGGTCAGGAACTTCACTGCACGTGGACCCCACGGACCGATAGTCTCTACTGCAAATGGCACAAATATGTAGTCATTTCACAAAGACGTAGTTTCGCCATTAACTTAGTTCAGCTCTAATGCCGCCCCGGCTCTAAAAGAGGTTCCCTTGAGATGAGAGGCCGCCAAAGTGTCAACGCAAGTAGCATCCCATACTAGGCCTTTACTTCTCTCCAAGGGACCAAAGTCATACCGTCGGGTCTCTTGCCATCGTCTCTAAATATCTCGCAAGGCTCCAAAACCTGGGGAATATTTATATAGACAAGAGCCCTTCAGATGAATTCGTTCAGAGAACCATGACGGTAAAACCTACCTGCACTTTTCTTGCATGAAAGTCCGTGGAGCCCAGACTCATCAACGCTGCTACCACAGGGGCACTGGTGAGGTTGACAAATTACCGCTCGTAGACGGATTTCTACGGCGATGCGCAAGCTTTCCCCATCAAGTAATGTGCTGAGATTACTTGATGGTACAGCGTGTAACCAGTGACCAGATTAAATTTTTTATAAATGAAGTGAAAACTGAACTGTTGGTAGTCTGATGGACCTGCAAACAACTTCGTACAGGGAAGGCTTCAGATGCGACGTCACCTCTGTGGACTAAGATGGAATGTCTCACAGCATGTGTTCAATGTATACTAAAACTTTAGCAACGGTCTAAGGAAATTCCGTAATTCTACTTCTCCTGAATCAATTCGTAAGTTCTCATACACTGGAGAGTAGTCTCTAAGTAGTCACTGGAGAGTAGCTATAAAAATAATTATATTATTTAATATAGAATATTTAATAATATAATTATTAATTTTTTTTGATTAATAGACGTCGAAAAATGACGGAAAAACACGATATTCAACTTGCTTTCTTGCGTAAACAACGTAATTCACTACACATTCAGCGTAACGCAGTTACAGTTCGACCATACATTAACCGAAACCACCCTACAACAACCGCCTTATATGGTAATCTATGGGGAAGGTTTACGAGACCTATGTTCATCAGTGGACTTTTATACATAAAAGAGAGTGTGTGTATATATACATATCTTATCTCTTATATACTTTTATCTTATATATGGGTGGATGAATAGGTACCACCGCCAAGCGTGCCGTTTAAAACCTACGTTCCCTACAACATGTTAAGCTCAACGGCAGACTCTCACGGGCTCATAATGAAGAAGAAGAACGAGAATAGTATTGATAAGACTAGAAAGCTAGAAACGTCGGTGATAATACTATCTATTTGTGCTCTGGCGGAAACTGGGATGGCGGCGGCGGTTGTCGGCCTGTGTCACGTCTTGACGTGCGAATAATAGCTTAAACCTTGGACACACTGATGAAATGAATCATGTGATGCATTTTTTTAAACATTTTTATTTTTAGAACAACAAAAATAAATTATATCTAAAAGTGGATAGTAAATGACTATACATACACCGTGTTATGTAATTGTACGTCATTTTTTGTTCTATAGATGTAAGAGATTTTTTACGTGATAGAGACATATTATGCCATACCACACTCTCTTAGAATACCAGCGTAAAATAGCAGCTTAATGTTGCTTTGTATCGTGTGGTGGGTGTAGATAACCGGAGACCCTTTTTACTGGAAGCGAGGTATACTATCTTAGTGCGCAGGTGCGGCAACACGTCTGCATTTCGATTCTTAATCGAGGATAGATTTAGATGTCCATAGGCCGCAGCAACCACTTACCATCAAATGGACTGTGTGCTCGTTTGTCATCTTATTGCTATAAAAAAAGAGTGACAAACGTGCAGAGTCCACCTGATGGCAGGTGGATACTGTGGCTCATACACTGCAATTGCGTTAGTTTTGTAGAAGAGTGGGCATACAAGTATATGGCTTACCTGACGATAAGTGATCACCCTCGTTTATAAACAACTACAACAAAAGAGGATTTGCAAGTGCATTGTCAGCTTTTTATATGCGTTATCGCCTATGAGGACTAAGATGGAGTGATTCACAGTCTTTATTTCTATTATCTCACTATACCCATCAGACTGGAATGAAACAGCGCCTGCACTGCTGTTTGGCGATAGAAAAGGATCCAGACGAATACCAAGGCAAAAAAATTCCTACCACCTAAATGTCTATTTCTTTCTCATGCTCTGTCTAAACTATACGGCTTGATAGATTTTCCCACGCGAGGTATTGTGTATTACTGTTTTAACCATCGCGCTTGTTCACATACGGTTCGAATTAAATGCAGGAACCTTAAGCACTGCGATCAAAGGCCTCGTTACTAGTGTTACCAATGGATTTGACCATCGACACCTATATAATACTAGCTTGCCAGGCAGACATTGTTCTGCACTTTTCGATAACCCTTTGCCATGTCCTATAAATCCTTAAATTCGCAAAATTGTGGGTCACCCATGGGCAAAAAAACTATACTATCTCTCAAGTTGGACCAAACTGCACACGGTGTGCAAATTTGATTAAAATCGATTAAGTAGTTTAGGAGTCCATCGCGGATAAACAACGTGACACGTAATTTATATATATTAAGAATATTATTATGCATACATTATTATAAGGTTAATAAATTATAAAACCATAGAGCAACTTTGGTCAAAATAATGAGATTCGTAGGTAATCGTTACAGCGTTATACACTATAAAATGTACCGCTGTTTCTTAGTGAAGGGTTTATTTGTGAGTTTTCTGTCTGCAAATGATTTGCCCTGGTAGTCTGTTATCATTTACATTAAGTAAAGAATATATATAATTATTGTGAGTCGTTGAACAACATGTTTTACTTCATATCTACTTATTAAAACTAGTTGAAAGTGTCGCCGTTAACAGAATTATGTTGCTATTTCACGCAGTATGCTGTACCAGCGTGGCGTTTCCCCAGTCGAGATTGGTTCTACCACGACATAAACGATTAAAGTTAAGTCAAGTTACAGCCTTTATGTCTCACGGCTGGCACAGGCATCTTCTCATTTCTCTATAAATCTATCCATCACTATAAAAGTCCACTGCTGAACATTGGCATCTAAAAAATATTTCTTTATAAAGGGGGGGGGGGGGTGGTCATAGTTGCCAAGCTTGGCGGATTTTTATTATTAAAATTGTTATCAGGAACATGCTGCTGGTTTTCTCCTGTTTCGTTTTCTCTCTTTCGCTGCTTGCAACACAGGGCGGTACAGTAGTGGATATTCTTATATCGTCAGTCGCGTACTTACTAAATAAAAATTGACTTAATAAAAACTAATTTTGACAGTTAGCCCAGTGTGAACACGGCGTTACGGTCGTGCGCATGCGGAGCTGGGGTCAAGGCGTGACCTTTATTATTCCCGTATCAGTGCCCAGGCGCCAGTGGCAACACCAGCGTCATCGGAAGAGATAGCCGGGTGAAAGGGCAAAGTTCGAATATGGCATCTCACGTGCACTAGGATACAACCAAAACCTCGAGGAGTTCATGAAAGAGTACTTGATTAATAATAACCCTTGGCAATGAGGTGACTGCTACCATGCTGTGTCTAAGTGTTTTCATACTTATTGTATAAAATAGTGGATTGAATTTTTTTTTTCCTAGGACATAGGTATTTTTCGAACCAGTGGTAAAACTTAAATGATTTTCAATAAGTACTTTTGTAACCTATATTGAATAAAAACGATTTTATTTTATTCGTTTCCGTGATCGAAGAATAACTATAGAAAAATTAGGAAGTGGACCTGAAACTTCCCGCTAATTTCAAATGCAAAGCGCTCCAAATTTCACCAAATTATGTTGCGAAATCTCGAAGTTATGTTAAAAAAAAAACGTTTTTTTTTTCAAATTCTTTCTCCTTTGATATCTCACGGAAGAATGAACCGATTTTTATTTTCCAAAGGTCATTCGACGTCGTTTTTTGAGGTTAAGAGCTGATTAGTTTTTGAAATCGATCGGTAAAGCCGTTTAAAAGTTATTTCAACAAAAAAAAAAACAGTTTACCAAAATTTTTATTTTTGAGATTTCTTTAAATCTACTCGTCCGAATCAGTTCATATTATCACCAAATCTAGGTATTTCACATTGAGATCTCAATCGATCAAGACGTTCAAAAGATATGAAAGGTCTATACACTTACGCAAACACACACACACACACACACACACACACACACACACACACACACACACACACACACACACACACACACACACACACACACACACACACACGCGCGCGCGCGCGCGCGCGCGCTCCCATACATACATGCATACGTACGGAAGTCCAAATTACCAAACCAATAACTTCCCTATTTTTGAAAAATTTTAATTTTCTTGGCTAGGCTTTCTTTCTTTGGCGGGAAGATAAAAATATTATTTTATATATTATATCGTGAGAGAATCCACTGTCTCATATCTTCCCGTGGGTGTCGTAAGAGGTAGCAGGGGGAAACTGAAACGGGTGAAGGGCCGCATCATCCTCCTTAATTAAAAAAAAATATTGCGGTTGTGAAACCGCCTACATAGCAGGGCAACTATTTTTATTTTATTAGGAATAACCAACAAGACATACATTATTTGTTATGTTACAATACTTTCTGTTCTATAATTAAGTACTAAATGTTGTCCTAATTATGGGTTACCACAACATGCATCATGGGCGAGCTACTTACTAGCTGGTACCCGGCACGTAGCTGCCACAGAAGAAATAGCTGCGGAAATATCGCTTTAAATTTGGAAGAGCTATATTGTTGTATGCTATATGTATAATACGTTAATTGAAGCTGATTGATAACTTTCAACTAAATATACGAGATACGCGCTACCTAGTGTAAGTTAATTGTAGGTACTATCCCTATAACCTTTGCGCAAGTCCAAGTAATAAGTTGACAAAGTTTTACCGCACTCTGAAGAACGATATGGGAATGCATGAAATACTAACAAACAAACATTAATTGTTATATTATATTAGATGAACAATTTATAATGAAATATGATGATAAAATAGTATAATTATAATAAATTACATAATTTAAAATACGGTAATAAGCAAAAAAAAATGTTTAACTATTTTGATGAAAAGATTTGATTATCGACTTCTTAAAATAAAAAATGCTAGTGCTAAATATATCTATATCTGTTTTTTTGGAAAGAGAGTTATTTCGACGTTTAATTTTGTTCAAGGTTGAGCTATGACTTAAATTGCTCCTGGCTGATTTTGTCACAAAAGGTGAATATTTTGAAGGTCTAGGCTTCTATCAATATTATTGATCGAAGGATCTAGGTGTCAGCCGCCGTAGAGTCTACATCGCCTAAGGATACCTCGTGTAGAGGCGAAACACGTGTCGTATTATCGTCGATGGTGTGTCTTTCCTGGAATAGTGGTGTTGGGAGTAGTGGTGCCGGGAGTAGTGGTGTTGGGAGTAGTGGTGCTGGGACTAGTGGTGACGGGATTAGTGCACGCAATTGAGGGAGGGCGGGAGGTGCTCTTCAATCCAGATAAGACACATCATTGTATTTAATTAAGCGGATGGTTGCAAATTAAATATCTTTAAATAAATAAATATTTGAAGTAACGAAATGTCAGTACATTTAATAGTGTTTACTGGTGGCATTCTTAATATAATTGAAAAGGGTATTGTTCGCGACGGCCTAACAACATTAAGAAACGAAGTAATAAAGAATATTGTTTTTTGTATTAATAGTGAAATAACCGAGAAAACTGAGTGAAAACGTGTATTAATATAGTTATTTAGCATGTTTATATCTCTTAGTATATTTGTATAGAATGTCGTTTTGATAACAAGTGATATAAACAACTTTTATTATATACCAAAAAATCGACCAATCACAGCGCGTCTTATCGTGGAAAAGTTTTTAATTAACTGCGTAATAGTTCATACTAAAATAAGGAAAATAATTTTATGTTCTAAAAGAGTTATAAATATGACATTCAATTAGCATATGGCTTATAGATTAAAGAAGTATAGGGATATTTTTGTATAATTAAACGCATTTCGTAGTTATAGAAAAATCAAAGAATCAATGTACCCAAATATTATGAAAATTTTGGACATTTCGTTTAATAACTTTTTACATTGTTAATATTTTGAGTAACCTTTATGATCTACTAATAAAGTACCAGACTACCGATTTAATGATGTATAGCATGTTAGTGTAGCAATTAGTTTTGTATAGAAAATATTGCAATTTTTATATTTGTATAGTGAAAAGTTTATGCAATAAAGAGGCAAACGGAAAATGGCAAGCGGCTCACTGCAAAGTATTGCCCAAGTCTACCTTAGGGGCTCGGGACCCAGTACCAGTAGTAGTGTGAAGAACTACCAGTGACAGTGAAGTGAAGTGAGTGGTATCCGGTGGTAGCTGAAGTGACTAGTAGCAGTATATAGTGAATAGTGAAAGTGTTAGCTAGCCGAAAAAGGTCGTAACTGACATTCGCAGTTACATATCGTGAAAGAGTTAGCTAGCCGAAAAAGGTCGTAACTGATATTCGCAGTTACATATTATAGTGAAAGTGGTAACTGATATCCGCAGTTACACAAGTGATAAAATCAACTAGTTTAGTTGATAATAGCTGCTAGTCAGTAGTGTTAGAAAACCAGCTACTACCAATAGATCTTTGATACCACCGTACAATTTAAAGAAATCTTTCGAAATATACAGTGACCAACCAATAGTGAACAACCGTAGTTTTAACAACCGTGATCAATAGTTATAGTTATAAAATTTCGCGACTAATCAATCAGTTGAACCGCTGGCCACTACCTTGCTATTTGTATTTGTTAATCGTGCATTTTGATTTAAACCACAGTTCACAATATTTCAGCGGCACCCACAAAGACGGCGGTGAAAGTACCCACCGGAACCTATAGGTGTAGGACGTGAGCGACTCGCGAAGTATCTTCGACAACATTTACTCCGGAGAGTTTCGCCCGTCCGGCACATTCGTTGGTCCTTCGAGCCGGATATATCCGTTTGTATTTCGGAACCGGGTAAATAGTCACCACCGTATTAAAACCGCAGAATTTTTCAGATTCAAGATGCCGATCACCCGTTCGCAAGGAAGGGAAGCCAAGGCGTGGACCGTCGGTCTGGAAGGAGGTTCGTCGGCCAGTAACGCCGCCGTCCACCACCAGATGCCACCACGCTCACCGTCAACGGTGGAGGGCGCTGAGGCGCCATGCTGCCCCCCCGAGGGGGGGATACCCCTGCCCGCGCCGACCACTACGGCCCGCACAACGAAGCAGAGGGAATATATAGAAGGCAACGATGACTTTAGCCGTGCATCATCGCCAACAGCCCGGGAAGACACCCACACCGAAGAGCCACCGAGGGGCCACACCAATTGCAGTACGAAGTCAAGGAAGACTGTTCGGCCCAATAGAAGAATTTTGAAGGCTCGTGAAGAAGTATTGAAGATCAAACTAGAACTTGCGCAGATCTTTTTACAGATGGCTGAAGAAGAAAACGAATCAGACGACTATGATGAAGATGGTCACTCCAAAAGTGAGTACGTTCGATCTTGGCTCGAAAACTCTGTAGCCAAACAAAAGTCAAATCAAGGCGCAATCACCGAAGGGAAGGCCCCATTTAATAAAACCGTCACAAAGCCAACCCCGGACGTTGTCGACCTCAGTGAGCCCCAAAAGGAGCTCACGAACCAGGATTCCTATCCAGAAGACGTACAAAGGGATCCCATGCCACAGAAGCTCAGCCAGGAACCCATCGTTAATGAAGACAGGGGGCTCCTACCGATTGTATCAGAGCTCACATACCAGGATTCCTATCCGGAAGATGTACAAAAGGATCCCAAGCCAAATAAAGCTAGCCAGGAACCTGTCATAAGTGAAGACAGGGGGCTCCGTCCATTTATATCGGAGCTCACGTCCGCTATAGCCGCGCTCGCTGACAAATCAAAGTTAGAGAGTGCGCCACTATCGTCGCATACTTTCGCAGCGTCGAAAGCTATAATGACACTGCCAAGCTTTAGCGGAGCACATACCGAGTGACTTTCATTCCGTGCCATTTACGAAACAACCCGAGGCTACTTAAATGACATTGAAAACACTGCTAGACTAAGACGAAGTCTACAAGGAAGAGCCTTGGAAACAGTCAGTTCAGAACTCATCGGGCATGCTAAGCCAGATGAGATTATGCGAGAACTGGAGCTACAATTTGGGCGTCCAGATTCAATTGCGCAAGCAGAAACCGAGAAGTTACGAGGATTAGCACGCTGTACAGAAGCGCCCAGAGACATTTGCACATTCGCGAGTAAAGTGAGGGGAAGCGTCGTCACTCTTCGAGCCCTAAAGCGAGATCATTACCTCGTCAACGCAGAGCTGCTACGACACCTCACTGACAAACTGCCAAACTCTATACGTGCCCAGTGGTATAGAATCTACACTGAAAAATATGACTCTAGACCAGACCTCGGCTGCTTCAGCGATTTTATTACCGAGCAAGCTCGCTTCTGCAGTGCATTTGCGCCTCCAGAAATTATTAACGAAGCACAAAGCAATCGTACAGTACATAGAGCACACGCGGCTACTACTAAGCCGTCTCCGAAATGCAGAGTGTGCGAAAAAGAGGGTCACTACGGATCCGAATGTAAAACATTCAAGGAAGCAGATATCAACAAAAGATGGCAACTCGCAAAGAAAAATAACTTATGTTTCCGCTGTTTGCGTTATAGAAATCAGACACACAAATGCAAAACCAATAAGTGTGGAATAGAAGGATGCACTGCGACACACAATCGACTTCTCCATAACAATACAAAGGAGAAGACCGAGGTCAAACAAAAAGAACCTCAAGAAACTGTTGCTAACTCATTCGGTGTGTCAAAGCATCAAGCCTATTTAAAAATAATTCCAGTGCGAGTAATTGGACCGGCGGGAGCTGTAAACACACACGCCCTGCTGGATGATGGGTCAACAGTTTCACTAATGGATGAAGAGATCGCCAAACAAATTGGAGCTAAAGGGCGGTTCGACCCGTTTAAGATCACCGCTATCGGGAACACCACCCTCGATTCACCGGAATCCCGAAGAATTAAAGTATCGCTGAAGAGTCTCCACAGCAAAAGGGTGCCATTCAGAGCACGCACGGTCGCAAGCCTAAACTTGGGGCCACAGACTGTGCGTGCAGTAGACATAGCCAAGTGCAAACACTTGAAAGACCTAAAGGAGCAGCTAATATATGACTCCGGCAACCCAAGGATCCTAATAGGACAGGACAATTGGAGACTTCTGATAGCCACTCAAATCCGTAGAGGTCCACCGCACCAGCCAATCGCCTCGCTCACAGAATTAGGATGGGTGCTACACGGGGCACACACTAAAGCCCCGTATCAGCGCGTCCACGCGGCCAATGAGCTGCACAAGAGCGAGGGAAATATAGATGACCAACTCCGCGAATATTTCGCGCTGGAATCTCTCATTATCAATCCGAGAAGACCAGACTCCGACCCAGAGAAGAAAGCTGAAGATATACTAAATAGCAGCACCCGTCAGTTACAAGACGGGTACATAGAAACAGCGCTTCTCTGGAAGGAAAAGGATATCGAGATGCCTGGTAATTATGAAACAGCAATAAAACGGCTCGTTTCCATTGAAAGAAAATTAGATCGAGACGAAGATCTAAAAAGGAAGTATGATGAACAAATGAATTCCCTTGTACAAAAAGGATACGCCGAGATAGCACCGAAAACTAGCACACCGGGAAGAACATGGTACCTACCCCATTTCGACGTCCATAACCCAATGAAGCCAGAGAAGTTTCGAATAGTACACGATGCCGCAGCCAAAACAAAGGGGGTGTCGTTGAACGACTTCCTGCTCACGGGTCCAGACCTACTGCAATCACTACCAGGGGTCATGATGCGTTTTCGCCGCCATAAAATCGCTGTCTCCGCGGACATAGCCGAAATGTTCATGCAGGTCAAAGTTAGACCCGAAGACAGAGATGCCTTAAGATATCTCTGGAGAGGGGATCGACGTAATGAAGCTCCACAGGAATATAGAATGACGTCGATCATTTTCGGTGCAGCTAGTTCACCCTGCACAGCCATATTCGCGAAGAACTGGAACGCTAAAAAATACAAAGACAAGTATCCAGAAGCCGTAGAAGCTATCATCCAAAACCACTATATGGATGACTATCTCGATAGTTTCCAGTCTCTGGAAGAGGCAAAGCGAATATCGAAGGAAGTACGCGACATACACAAAAACGCGCACTTCACCTTAAGAAAATGGGTTTCCAACGCACCAGAAGTTGTAAAAGAATTAGAACCTGACCATGAAGCTTCTGAGTCAGTCGATCTGGGAAACAAAGGAACCGAGGAAAAGATACTCGGATTAATCTGGAAACCGGGTAATGATCAGCTGAGCTTCAACCTAAAGCTCGCTCGACTTCCAGTCAATTTGCTGCATAAAACACCAACCAAGAGGGAACGTCTCATACGGTGCGTGAAGACGGCACTATACACCGTCCTTCATGAGAGACATCCGCATGAGGAAGTATTAGCCACGCTGCTCTGCGAGGTGGAGTACACAGTAAATAGCAGACCATTGACTCACATCTCTGTAGACAGCGACGATGACGAATCCATCACGCCAAATCACATCCTTTTAGGAGGATCTGCGAGACTGCCGACACCTGGAGTATTTGATGAAAAGGATATGAATAGTAAAAGACACTGGCGACGCTCCCAGATACTCGCTGACATGTTCTGGCAGCGTTGGGTCCGAGAGTATTTACCGGAACTTCAAAACCGGCGGGAGGCCCATAGGCGAGGTCCCAATCTCCAGGTGGGCGATCCAGTCCTCATAGCTGACGGCCAGTTACCTCGTAACACCTGGCCACGAGCGAGGGTGGAAGCTGACCCCGAAGCGGACGGACAGATCCGCACTGTGGAGTTACGCACAGCAAACGGCCTAATCAAGAGGCCAACCAGGAAACTCGTGCCGCTGCCGAAGTAGAAGCAACGTCGCTCACCGAAATGGATGCAGCGCCGCTGTGAGAAAACCGTCGCGACGCTGCACGGCGGGAGAGATGTTCGCGACGGCCTAACAACATTAAGAAACGAAGTAATAAAGAATATTGTTTTTTGTATTAATAGTGAAATAACCGAGAAAACTGAGTGAAAACGTGTATTAATATAGTTATTTAGCATGTTTATATCTCTTAGTATATTTGTATAGAATGTCGTTTTGATAACAAGTGATATAAACAACTTTTATTATATACCAAAAAATCGACCAATCACAGCGCGTCTTATCGTGGAAAAGTTTTTAATTAACTGCGTAATAGTTCATACTAAAATAAGGAAAATAATTTTATGTTCTAAAAGAGTTATAAATATGACATTCAATTAGCATATGGCTTATAGATTAAAGAAGTATAGGGATATTTTTGTATAATTAAACGCATTTCGTAGTTATAGAAAAATCAAAGAATCAATGTACCCAAATATTATGAAAATTTTGGACATTTCGTTTAATAACTTTTTACATTGTTAATATTTTGAGTAACCTTTATGATCTACTAATAAAGTACCAGACTACCGATTTAATGATGTATAGCATGTTAGTGTAGCAATTAGTTTTGTATAGAAAATATTGCAATTTATGCCATTTGTATAGTGAAAAGTTTATGCAATAAAGAGGCAAACGGAAAATGGCAAGCGGCTCACTGCAAAGTATTGCCCAAGTCTACCTTAGGGGCTCGGGACCCAGTACCAGTAGTAGTGTGAAGAACTACCAGTGACAGTGAAGTGAAGTGAGTGGTATCCGGTGGTAGCTGAAGTGACTAGTAGCAGTATATAGTGAATAGTGAAAGTGTTAGCTAGCCGAAAAAGGTCGTAACTGACATTCGCAGTTACATATCGTGAAAGTGTTAGCTAGCCGAAAAAGGTCGTAACTGATATTCGCAGTTACATATTATAGTGAAAGTGGTAACTGATATCCGCAGTTACACAAGTGATAAAATCAACTAGTTTAGTTGATAATAGCTGCTAGTCAGTAGTGTTAGAAAACCAGCTACTACCAATAGATCTTTGATACCACCGTACAATTTAAAGAAATCTTTCGAAATATACAGTGACCAACCAATAGTGAACAACCGTAGTTTTAACAACCGTGATCAATAGTTATAGTTATAAAATTTCGCGACTAATCAATCAGTTGAACCGCTGGCCACTACCTTGCTATTTGTATTTGTTAATCGTGCATTTTGATTTAAACCACAGTCCACAATATTTCAGCGGCACCCACAAAGACGGCGGTGAAAGTACCCACCGGAACCTATAGGTGTAGGACGTGAGCGACTCGCGAAGTATCTTCGACAACATTTACTCCGGAGAGTTTCGCCCGTCCGGCACAGGTATTCCAAAGATGTAACAGCCTGTACCGTAAAAGTGGACCTGAAAAAATTAGATCTGTGCAGTGGAGTAATAATCCTGAAACGGTTTGAGTGTCGTGATATTCGAGCGTCGATCGGATGAAGATTCTTACAGTTACAGTCCGTTAGATGAAATTGCCTCATCGGGGGATGTTTGCCACAGTTGCCACGCTTGGCGAGCGGGTTGGCAACCGCGGTTTTTTTATTTTAGCCGTTACCTACGCTACTGCCCATCAACTGATTTGTTTCCCGCTGTGCATTTTCTTACACCGCCACTACTCTGTAACTTTACATATAGAGGGATATTTTCCATAACTGTAAGCATTTTATTTCACTTAACTCAAAGTTTTTTATCCATTCGCCCACTCTAAGTATCTTATTCCGGTTAAAAATACAAATACATCACATTTCCTGTTTGTTTAATGATACGAGAATATTTTAGCAGTAATATGTGTTTTATCCATAAACATAACTCTTTTATCTTTTTGTACAGCTTCTATTATTATCTTTACATTGTAAACATGTACTAGCTTTTCCCGCGGCTCCGGTCGAATATATTTCACACTTTAATGCTGAAAATATGTTTACGTAATATAGTTATGCTACCACTACACATATATATACCACAAAACAATATAACAAAATATATTTGTACGTTAATAATAAATAACACATAAGAAATAAGCTTTCTTTAATAAAAAAACAATTAAACATAAATTTTGAACTAAATAAATAAATCAATTAAAAACTCATCGAAATTAAAATAATACGCACCCAATTAGTAGTACCTATTTACATTGACTTATATTACATTACTAGTTTATTGATCGATCAATGTTATCATAATGTGTTAATGTAAGAAAAAAAATATAAATACGTAGGTCACTCAATAAGTTTTGAGATGCTCGAAATTTAAAAATGGAACGCACCCGTGTTATATGTTTCCAAAAAACAAATTTATTTAAAAATAGAACTCCATAAGCCAATTGCTCAATATTCAAGAAAAAACAAAGTTCTATTAATTTTCCTGCAAAGCTTCCCGCGCTTTTCATTTTAAACGAGGGATCTTAACCGTGAACATTTGCGGACTATGATCTATTATGATTTTAAATATGGTTTTTTGAAAAGGGTAGATAATTAAAACGAATGCTAAATGTTAAACAATAATTTAAACGTGTAATACATTGTTTCGGATCTTTGCACTATGATACCTGACATACTGCGTGAGTGCCTCAGTGCCACAGTAGCCCACATATTGGTTATTGTGACACTCTTTTAAGGATATTGCGGTAGAGGCATGCTGCAGATATATTATGGCTGTAGCATGAACGGGTCGCACGACGCTCTTGTAGAACACTAGCGTGAAGTAACAGCTTAACGCTGAATTTCGTTTGGTGAGTGAATATTTCCGAAGACCATCTTTACCAGTAAGAACACAGGTGAAAACTCATTTGTATTTTGATCATTAATCGTGTCGATTAGGTCACCCTGGGTTGACTCTGTGTATGTTTGATATACTTTTATGTCATACTCAATTTGTAAGAAAATCTTCAACATCATTGACCTTAATAATATGTAGTCGTGATTTGTTTTAATTTCGCACACGCTGATCAATACTGAAAAATTAAATAACGAAGGATACAAATAAAATAACGCATTTCGTTTCAAAACATCTGATTGGAAAATGAATGTTTGCGCAAGCTTTGTAAGTTTTGCAGTAAGCAAATCAGTTTACAAATTTTACAGATTAAACAGCGGATTCAAAGGACGTGCAAACACGGATGGCCGAGTATAATTCCGATTTCGTACAGATCTACCGGCAGCTGTGGATAGAGGTCGCTAAACATCGCATAGCGTGCCTTGATACCGTTCTCCCCCGATTTCCCCGATCCCCAACCCCGCGCAAGTTACCCTCTGAGGTGAACGAACGTCTCAGCTGGAACTACGGAATAAACATCGTTATGCTAAATTTGGCCAATTTTGAGCAATGCCTTTATAAGAATAAATTTTCGTTTCAATCGACCGAAGAGGATTTCTTTATTGGAAACCAAGTGAACACTCGGTTGTGTTTGTATTTAACACGACGGGCCACTCAGAAAGTTTAAAGATTTTTTTTTGTTATAATACACTGGCCATTAAAATTTATTTTCAAATAATATAATTTACCAAGTAAAAAATAACGAATGTTCTAATTTTAAATTCATCTACATTTTAGGAGCTAAATTGAAAATATCGTGTTTCATCCAAAAATGGATTTGGGTCGGGAACATTTCAAATACCGCCTAAAATCGGATGAATTTTTTTATAGACTTCAAATGGCATTTATGGATAAAGACCCTTCTAAAGCAACTAATATCAGTACGGTTGACTTATTTTGAGGAATGAAGAGAGAAGAAGTTGCCCTTTGACGACTGTTGCGGAAGGAAACGTGTCGACGGTGAAAAACTGAGTCGAATGAAGTGAACACAAGAAACAAAGCAGCGCGAAAAATGGGTGTCGTACAAAGAGGTTTATGTATAGTATTAGGCCAGCCACATACATTCGGAATTCCGTTTCGGGATTCAGTTGCGGAAATCCGATTAGTAGTTCTGAAAGCATCAAGTCCATATAAAATCAAGTACCCATCACACACGTACTTTAATTTTCCGTTCGAAATTTTGCGGGCAAAACGAAATTACGAATGTATTTTTGGCCAGCTTTAGACGGGCCCTACGGTCTACAGGTTCTTTTTAAGTCGACTGCGAGCGGCCGATAGTACCTACTAGTTGTCCGAAAATACTTCATCTTCGTTTTGTAAACGTTGAACGTTTTTTTTTGACAGTTTAACGCTGATTTTGTTCAATGTGACAAAGAAAACGAGGTCGGGATCTGAAGTTTTTTTCAGATAATTATGTAACCTAACTTTATTTTGCTGAATTACATGCGGACTAGCACCAACATCAACCTGACAGATGGTATTGATGGATTCACTTATGTTGGATGAATCTGCATATTGCAAATTAGACACGCCATGACCTTAATTCGTATGTTAATTTTAATTTTATTTAAAGTATATTTTTATTAATTATGATTGTCTTTAATGTGATAGGTCTTTAGATTATAAATTTTTAACAATTATGGAAAATGAGTCCGTAACAAAATGAATTATTATTATTATTTCGTACAAAATGAGTAATTGAGGCAGTAAAATACAACTGCGTGGCATACTCACTGTGAAAAGGAATAAACCTAAACCTAGCTAAAGCAAAGCAAAGTTACAGCCTGTATACGAACATACATACGTATATGCATACATACATGCAAATTTACTCACGATGTTTTTCCATCTCCGCCGAGTACGTGGTAAATCAGCATTTAAAATTCCAATTAAAAATTTCATTGGTAACAGCGGGGTTCGAATACAGGTTTTCTATCAAAATTATATTGCAAAATTATATTTTATGTGTAGGTACACTTCAGAGTAATTACACACATATAATGGGTGTGTTCCAAATATAAAGGACTCGTTAAATATAATGCTATAACCTCAACTATTAAACCTATACATGTATAATTTGTCGGTTTGTATTATTGAAATTATAGCCTTTTATTGAATTCAGGGGATTATCTGCTCGCCATTAAGAGATTAATAAGTTAATTGTACGTATACATGCTGCAGTTATACAAGTAGTATAGTTGTGGGTCGGCTCGACCGGAGAAGAACCATGCTCTCGCAGAATAGCAGCTTAATGCTGCTGTGTTTCGTATGATTAGTGTAGAGAACCGAAAACCCTCTTTGCTGGAAATGAGGCATTCCATCTTAGTCCTCACGGGTGACAATGCATCTGCATTTGGATTCGTAATCGAGGACAGATGTAGTTGTCTATGAGCCACAATATACACAAACCACTTACCATTAGGTGGACTGTGTTCTAGTTTGTCACTCTATCCTATTAAAAAATAACATTTGTGAAATTTATGCCCGTAAGATTGGCTACATTTTGTTGTTTTTTTTTTTGTTGAAAATTGTTATCATAATTTTATCATTGTGGTTAATGACACCACGCAGACTAAGCCGGGGCGGGTTGCTATTTCGTATTAAAATGCCCTTAGGCTTTCAAAGCGATCGTATCTTGGCGGTTCAATCCATAGTGGAACGTTTATCAAAGTAAATAATTTAGCCTGTGGCCAACTATTGAATCTTAAAAGCTTTAGTTGTGTTTTTAAATGATCTTTTTGTCAAGAAGATGGTAAAGGAAGATTACGTAAGGACTAAAAGTTAAATTATATATATAATTACAGATTCATTTTTGATAATAGGTCTTTTTGTATAAGATAAGGATGAAAAACGAGAACATCCACCTGATGGTAACATGGCCTATAAACATCTACATCTACCCACGGTTAAGAATCAAAATGCAGATATGTTGAATACCTGAGGACTAAGATGGAATGCCTCGTAATTAGTTAAACGGTTTTGAGTTCTTTGCACCATACGAAACACAGTAGCATTAAGCTGCTATTGTGTCAGAGCGTGGTCCTTCCCCAGCTGTGCTACAACCAGAAGATAGTTGTAGCATGGCTCCACTATGTAAATTACAATAAAACTAACACGAATTAATCACACACAACCAAAATAAATATCACTAACCAAACGTACCCTTGAAGAAAGAGGTTGAAGAGTTTAAAACAGGTCTCGAAATTAAAATGACACTTCATAGTTATAAAAAAATAACCGCTAAAAATCAAAGAAAAGAGAACGTTCGTTTGTTTTATCAAAACATTTATATATTTGGAATTTTCAAAAATAAAAATATTGATGGAGTGATTAAAACAATAATCTGCATGGGTAAATCAGAAGGTTCTATAATTCATGTGTGTTTGTTAAATAAAAAATTTAAGGCTTAAATAAGTGATAATGATATAGTAAAAGTTACAGCCTATATACGTCCCACTGCTGTGCACAGGCCTCCCCTCATTTCTGAGAGGGTTTTAGGGCAACTAAGTGTCCGCTGCGTAGCCCCAATGCATGTCTTGCAGGTTTCCTCACGATGTTTTCCTTCACCGCCGAGCACGTGGTAAATCAGCACTTAAAATTGCAATTAACAATTTCATTGGTGCCGGCGGGGATCGAACCCGGTTTGCTCGCGTTCTGTTATATTTACAGCAAGCGTTAACCATCTGAGCTATCACAGCTTTTAATGATATATTAACGTAAATGAAATTCCTCTATGTAAAGACAAAAGGGTGTACAAAACTGGAAGGAGGCCTTCAAATCATTCCGATTTCATCCCTCTACCTTTTATTAAAATATAAATAATAATAATAAGAGCTTTGATTTATTATAAGTACAAAATCTTTAAATATTTCATTAAAGTACAATATATTTGGCATCTTCTGTCTTTGAATAAAAATATCTATAAGCTGTTATCTCGGCCGTCGAAGGGATTGATGGGATAAATAAAGTTATTCCCCCGCTAGTCAAGTTATTCGTTCAATAAAGCCGATTTGACGATTGTAAATGTCATTTATTTGCTATTTCTCGAATAAACGCCATTTGTCTGTTTATCTTGGGATTGAAAATCGGCTCCAATGGCAGTCTCGCTTATTTGCGTCTGTCCCGAGTGTCGTCTCTAAACTATGATGAGATACAAACGGTAAACGGTAACACAGCGGTATTATCCATACTATAAAAATAACTAATTATTTTGTATAATTGAGGTGCGTGAGGGTAATGTGGTCACCATAAGCTTTGTCGCGACAAAAAACAAAGTCATATACCATTATTACTAATATATTTAGAAAACAACAGCTAACAAGCTTTGGCAATAATGAGGTATACTTCGAAAATCAACTAAAACATTACTACACTACATAAGAATAATATTCACTATGATATTAACTGTCAAAATGGCTTAAAAGAGCAGCCCCTTTGATTACATTTGAGTGTCTGATTAAGAGCTATCGTATCACAGAGTCATCTATGCAAGCAAGGTTTTGAATTATAAGAAAGTGACCATATTAATCGAATGACCATAATACCCTCACGTCTAGTAAAACTACCAAACCGTAACACAGATTTTTATACAATAAAAATCTGACAAATTAGCACACACCTCTGTCATTTGTGGCTCATAGACAGAAGAACATCCCTGAATATCAAGATATAATGCCTAATTACCAATAAAAAATATCCCCGGACCTCTACACTCACCATCTTTTCATCCTTTACACTCACCATTCTTTTCGAAACACAGCATCTTTTCCCGGTCGTATATATGTAATGTAGATGCAACGTGGTTCTACCACGATATAAAAGACTGGCGCTATTTGGATAAAATAGAGAATATTTCTTAAATTGTTACGAATACTGCACACTGATTATAACTAATTTTTACTTATTTTATATCCCGACATTTTGGGTGCTTGTAGCACTTATAGCGGCGAAACGAACACCTCAGGTGTTTGAAGTCCCAGTGTCACAGTCAACCCTAGCTACATTCAGCTTTTAAATATTAATTTTTGGCCTTATCTACGCAGAACGAGCTTACAATATCTTGAAGTCTTGCTTTGTTATTTTGGATTCAATTTTTTTAATTACTAGCGCTCCGCCTCCCTTTTCGCACGGGTGATTTCTATATCTCGACAACAGCGCCGCCTACCGGTTCCTAGTGTGAATATAAACTACAATAGTTGCCGGCCTCGCACAGGTGTTTTCTGGATCAAGATAACAGCGCCACCTACTCATTCAAAATGTGAATATAAACCACGATCCACCCCAACCCCGCACGGGTGATTTCTGGATCTCGACAACAGCGCCACCTACTCATTCAAAATGTGAATATAAACCACGATCCACCCCAACCCCGCACGGGTGATTTCTGGATCTCGACAACAGCGCCACCTACTCATTCAAAATGTGAATATAAAGCACGATCCACCCCAACCCCGCACGGGTGATTTCTGGATCTCGACAACAGCGCCACCTACTCATTCAAAATGTGAATATAAACCACGATCCACCCCAACTCGCACGGGTGATTTCTGGATCTCGACAACAGCGCCACCTACTCATTCAAAATGTGAATATAAACCACGATCCACCCCAACCCCGCACGGGTGATTTCTGGATCTCGACAACAGCGCCACCTACTCATTCAAAATGTGAATATAAACCACGATCCACCCCAACCCCGCACGGGTGATTTCTGGATCTCGACAACAGCGCCACCTACTCATTCAAAATGTGAATATAAACCACGATCCACCCCAACCCCGCACGGGTGATTTCTGGATCTCGACAACAGCGCCACCTACTCATTAAAAATGTGAATATAAACCACGATCCACCCTAACCCCGCACGGGTGATATCTGGATCTCTACAACAGCGCCACCTACTCATTAAAAATGTGAATATAAACCACGATCCACCCCAACCCCGCACGGGTGATTTCTGGATCTCGACAACAGCGCCACCTAATCATTAAAAATGTGAATATAAACCTTCCGGATACAATTGTGAATCTAAGCTCACTCAAACACACAATCAAATTCATCAAAATTAGTCGAGCCATTTTCAATAGAATATGGAAAAGTGTATTAATCAATCCTTGTCTGAATAAAGGCTTTTATTATAATATTATTATCACTGTAAAGGTCCCTTTTCGACCCCCGAAATTGCTACGAGGTTAAAGATACTTACGAGCTTATATTACTTCAAGTAGACATCTAGATCTGGAGTCTTAAAAGATAAATATATATTGTTATATTATCTGTTCACACTGCAACAGCGGCACCAAACTTTCTAAGAATTTGGTATGTGTTTAGGATACAGCCTTCTGTAAACTTACGAAAAAATGTTCTAGTAGATAGAATCAATTGATTGACCGGTGCAAGGATATATGTGTACCCTTATGGTATACAGAACTATGGGTAATATTTCTAGTTTGGAGATTCCACATACGTTTTATTTCATTTTTGAAGTATTTATACTCTGTAAGTTTTCCTGATATTGTTAAATTTAATCAAAAAAGCAACGGTCAGCGGTACTTAAAAATTAACAACGATTCGCAAAGAGCATTTGTAGCGTTTAGAACACATCCGTAAAAATATATTCGAGTTTATTTTTATATCTCGTTAGCACAGACGAATCGTTTGGTCCCGTGTAGGGTTACCAGCTCCCGTTTTATGCTTTAGAGGATTTAATAAGATTAAATAAAGAACGTAGGATGAAAATAAACGATTGCAATAAAAGTCTGTTATAGTATGTGTAGCTACATCTATTAATAAAAAAAACAATATTAATACGCATTGTAACGTAGTTTGCCTCTCTAACATCACACGTCGCCCAAAGGTATTTTTAAATGTTTGACCTTAACTATCAAAGATTTCAAATTTGGGGGACAAGATCAATCTTTGGGTCTGAAATAGAAAACGTCCTTTAAAATTAAGGAAGCCTGGCAACCCTAGTCCTGTGGCACAAGTAGCGAGGGAGACCCCCACGCGCCCCTCGCTCTGACTCATTCGATCCAATCCACATCCCTCACAATGCTATGGGTATTTTTAAGCTTCGCTATAATATATTCACGGAAAGTTCGGGCATTTTATGTAGGTTTTTTTTCAAATATCCATGGTTAATTCATCGTCAATTTCTGGAGAAGGGTACCTCTAATTTATTGAGTCTACAAACATCTGAATGTATTATGATCAGCGGATGTACATACAATATTATATTATTAATATTATGAATAAATAATATTGTTTATGTTATATCTAATATAAATAATATTGTTTATTTATATCGATATGAAAATATATTTATTGAAAGTGAAGTATAGTCCTACATTTACGTGGACTTATATCAAACAAACCCAATGTTTAAAACTGTTATTAAAAGACCCGACTGTGTAAAAAATACTGTTTTTTTTAAATATCCTACTCTCTTATTCGTAAAAATTTTTAAACGCTTGATTAGTTAAATAGTGTTTTGTCTTATTCTGACATTAGCGAGACACTTGTTGCTAGAAAGTGACAAAACACTATTTAACTAATCAAGTGTTTAAAAATGTTTATGATTAATGGGTTTAATGTCCAAATACTCAAACGCTGCTCAATTTTAAAATGCCGTAAATTGTCGAGCTATATCTATCACTTTACGTCACTTTGACTGTGATACCACGAGACTTAACGACATCTTAAAATTGAGTAGCGCTCAGGTGTTTGGTCTCATGTCGCTTCCATAACTAAGACGAATATAACGACACCTTATATATTAAAATCCATCAAGACCTTTGGCTATACAGGTCTCCGTCGATGCCCCTCGGCTTCCCGACGTTTCGTAGTACCTTGAGTTTTTTTTAATTATTGTTTATCGTCCGTAATTAAAAAAAAAACTGAAGGTGATCCGGGTTTAACAATGACATCGGGACGTCAGTCATCTCAGTTCCCCGTGACCATGGGTGCTGGAAAGCACCCGAAACGTCGGGAATTAAAAATAATTAAAATTAACCGCGATAAAATCCGTAAAGGTAGTTTTAACCAATGTGTAGTATTCGCGTAAATATAAAAAATTTAATTAAATACGCATTATTAATGATCACTCAAAAACTGCTCGTTCAAGCTTCAAGAATCATCAAAATCAGTTCACTCAGAGAAAACTTATATGGTAACGCACATAAAAAAAACATACAGTCGAATTGAATAACTCCCCCTTTTTGAAGTCGGTAAAAAAATTAGGTGTCTGTATGAAAACGATGATTGCGAGTAGTGGGAGTGTTTGTGTTTGTGTGCGTGCATGTTGTGCATATGTGTGCTCATTAATATATTTAAGTTTAAAGTAATAGTACTTTTAACCTTCCTAGACAAGTATAATCAAATGTTTTGTGTAATGATTGTCCGTTATTATAAGACTTTTTTCCTTTTATAAAAATATTGCGACGGATTTTTATTCAAGGACGTCATTAAATCTTCCAACCTTCTGAAGCCATTATTTAACTTCAAACTGAATCACGACCCCCTCCAATTTTTGCGGGACTTTTTGAGCTGAAGTTTGTCGCATTGAGCATTTTAGTCATATTCGGGGCTTGTTCTGGATAAAAGTGGAGTATGAAACTTGCTTGCGTAAGTGTAATATAATCATCCTGTTAAAATTGTCACTTTTTAGTAACTCAAATACTGCGGCCTTGTTTGCACCGCTGTCTGTGTGTTATCTTGTATACGTTTTCTGTTCAACAAGAAAAAATATTACTTAAATGTTAGCTTTTAAAACTTAATGTCCGACTTGAATAGCAATATTAGTAATAATAACAATCAGTCGTGGAAGCTGTTAAACCTCTAGGCGCTGTTATGTTTTTGATCACGTGATCAAAGTACTGAGCGCACCTTACCTCAAAAGCGCCAGTGCTCCCAGTACAAAAATGACGGCGATTTATGACGTCATTCATATATTTACTTAAGGTACTGCAGCAGCATACTGGCAGTCCATAGCGGAACGAATTTTTCACCTTTGAGAACACTGAGCAGGGTTCGCGGTGTAATATCGGAACGCGGCCATAGTTACTTAAGGTTGTTTTTTAAATTGATTTTTCGAATTGTTCCCAATTTTTGACAAAGCTTGTTTGCTATTTTTTTTTTCTTAATATATTAGTTATAGTATACGACTTTGAGTTTTTGCCTCTGTCCTCCTACTAGTTTTCGTTTTACGGGGCAGCAAAACTTATAGTAAATATCACTCTCAAGTAATAAAAATAGAGTTAAAGTTACAGTAATAAAAATATCCCAACCTTCGCATTGAACAGTCCACCGAATGGTAAAAGGATACTGTGGCCCATAGACATCGACATCTGTCTTCGATGAAGAATCGGAATGGGGATGCTTTGTCACCCCTATGGACTAAACACATTTTACGTGGTAGAATCACGCTGCAGCTATATTATAGTTGTAGCACGAATGGGTCGGCTCGACCGGGGAAGGACCACGCTCTAACAGAATACCAGTGTCAAATAGTAGCGTAATGCTGCTGTGTTTCATATGGTGAGTGTAGAGAACCGGAGACACTTTTTACTGCAATCGAAGCATTCCATCTTAGTCCTCAGGAGTGACAACACATTTGCGTTTCGATTGTTAATTGAAGATAAATGTGAATGTTTATGGGCCACAGCATCCACATAAAATTAGGTGGACTGTTCAATGCGAATGCCTCGTTTCCAGTAAAAAGGGTCTCCGGTTCTCTACACTCACCATACGAAACACAGCAGCATTAAGCTACTATTTCACGCTGGTATTCTGTGAGAGCGTGGTCCTTCCCCGGTCGAGCCGACCCATTCGTGCTACAACTATACTACTGATATAACTGCAGCATGGCTGTGCCACGTGTAGTAATGCCGGAAATATACAACAGTACCCAACAGTAATAATGACTGCTTATTGACTGAAATTGTTTCTGTAGTTGTTTGTTCAAACGAATTAATCCTGAACAGTCTCTTAGGATATCTAAGGCGACTGTGACTTCGAGAGAGACTGCTTCGGGCTCAAACGTAGAACGCAGGGCCCTTCGATACAGTGCGCATTGCCCTTTGGCTTCTTCCCCTAACCCTCGGTCGCCTGGCCTACCTTTTCAAGGGCTTCCGCCTGGTTGGATTTCATTAATAAATAATAATTAATTTAACTTTATTTCATTTTATGTTTTCTGTGTTGTGTTTGTCTACTGTACCATATTAATATTTGTAACTTATTTTTATACCCTATACCAAAGTATACAGTATACATGTAAAGAGTAATTATTGTATGTATGTACGTGAACGTGCTTTGTGGCATTTTTTGTGAGAGGCCTATATTCAGCAGTGAGTATGTGATGGGCTCTGATGATGACGATGATGACGTAAAATATGTAATTGGCTACATAAAAAATTATTATATAACGTTTTATTAAAAAAGTTTATTTAGATTTGTTTCATCCTTTTAAAGAAATGAGAAAATGTTTCTTTATCTATCGCCAAGCATAATGTGGGCACCCAGGTATCATTGAAAAACTACTCTTTGAAATCACAATAGTAAACGAAGTTGTAAAATAAAGAAGACAAAATAATAAATGATTATATTATTTATCAAAATTGAAACTAAAATGCAATCTATATAATATAATTATGCCCCTCGCAACACTGACTGACGTCCTCTAATTTTATTAAAATACAATACATATAAATAAAATTGTCTGTGTGTTTGTCCGTTAGTTGGTCTGTCTGTCCGTTCCCGCAAATTTTTTAAATCGCTTATCCCATTGTGATGCCAATTTACAAAAATACATACATACATAACATACATAAACACTCACGCCTGTCACCCAGAGGGGTAAGCAGAGACTACAGACTTCCATTTAGCACGATCCTGACACACCCGTCTCGCCTCCTTCACATGCTCGTCGGTTAAAGGTAATTCAAGTAATGAATGAAAATAATTACAATAAAAGGGCCAATTTGGTCGATAAATTTTCGCCTAGGACGTCTCTTTCCGACTCTGCCATTCAATTATGCAACATAAATTTTCTTTGTCAGGCTTTCCTCATTCATTCTTTCCACATGACCAAACCACCGAAGCATTCATTTCTTAATCCTGGTTACAACATCATCTTGCAAACCACACTCTTCTCTTATCACAGAATTTCTCACCCTGTCATTCAGATTCAGCCCTAACATACTCCTTAACGACCGCATTTCTACTGCGTTCATTCTACTCTCGTGCATCTTCTGCCACACCCAACTTTCACTACCATACGTTAAAGTAGGGACCAACACAGCATCGTGAATTTACATACGTGCCTTTTTCGACACATTTTGACTCTTCACAATAGAATGCAGGGCCCCATTTACTCTATTTCCCGCATTCACTCGTCGTTCTATATCCTTATCATATCTCCCATCCCTGCTAAATACGCAACCCAAATATACAAACTCATCTACTTGCTCGATCAACTACCCTTCTATTCTTATTTCACAAATCGTTTTACTTTCTTTTCTTTCAAAAACCATAACCTTCGTCTTACTTGCGTTTACTTTCATTCTCCTTTCTTATAATGATCTGTTCATTAATGTAACCATTACTTGCAACTCGGCCGCCAACGACGCAATAATAACTTGATCATTGGCATTTGACGGTTAACTCACCCATTCTTAATCCGCATTCTTCAACTATCAAATTTTGCAAACAACTATCCATAAATAGGTTGAACAGCCACGGGGAAGCCACACAGCTCTGTCTGACACCTTCATGGATGTCAAACCAGTCCGAGTAAACCCCGTTGATCCTAACACGAGCACTAGAGTCCCTATAAAGAGACTCCAATGCCTGCATCAAGCCAGCGCTCAACCCAAATGAGTTCAGTGTTTGCCATAGCACATCCCTATTCACTCTGTCATAGACCTTTTCCAAGTCCATGAACGCACAAAAAACCTTTTGGTTTTTGACCAGAAACTTCTCCGCGATCATGCGCATGGAAAATAATTGTTCTGTACATCCCATTCCCTTTCTAAATCCCGCTTGCACATCCCAAATTTTTCCATCAGTTTCTTTCATGACCCTTACACTTAATTATTACAAAAATATAAAGAGTAATTACAAGAGCAATTATTAATTACACTTGGAATTAGTACGGCCTTATTAATAAAGCCTTAATTACTAACTAAGGCTTTATTTTACCGAAAAAGTAAAGATTAAAAAAAAACTTTAATATATAGATTCAGGCGAAGCCGGGGCGGCAGTATTAAAATTAACCTTCAAAGGCTTTATTCATCCTTTGGATAAGAATAAAATAAACTTATAAAATAAAACATGAATTTAACTTTTAATGAAAGTAAAAGACGACACAAAACTAAAAGGAGTACAATAATATTCATATATTACCATCGGTCCGACCCGACTTCACATAGGTTTGAATTTGAAACAAAAACGGAAACTTTTTTAATTAATATAGAGTACCAGGATGACCGAGCTTTGCTCGGTATTTTTTTTTTTTTTGGGAAATCGTGTGTTTTGGTAAATTATATTTAGATTGGAAATTACATACTGATGAAATATGAATAATAGTTTTTGATCGTACCGATATAATAGAAAAAAACTGAACTGGTTATTTGAATAAAAATCATGAGTGCAATTAGTTTAATTTAAATTTTCGTGTATTTTAAAAAAATACTAAAAAAAAGAACTTATAATAATAGATTTTCTCACAAAAGAAGGGAACTTAAAGGAAAAAAGTCGGACCGAAGACTAGACCCAAGAATCAGGGTACTACGATTTCCGGACCGCCCAATATCCTATCTGAGCCATTATAATCGTAACGCAGTGCCAAAATTTACCTGAAAACACAGATAAAACGACATTTTCTAAAAATAAATCCTACCTAGATCGATTTATTGCTCCCGTAACCCCCTGGACACCAAATTTTATGAAAATAGTTGGAGCCGTTTCCGAGATTACGAGTATATAAATATATATATATCTAAGAATTGCTCGTTTAAAGGTATAGGATTACAAGCACTACCTATTGAAAGTCACTTTTTGCATTTACCACTGGTTCGCAAAAAAAAACCTCTATCCTGGGAAGAACCAGCAAGAAACCTGGCTGTACGCTGTTGTTTTTTTTTTCAAACATCGGCGTATAATCATGTATGTTACGATTAACAATACAAAACAAATTAGAAATAGCTTGATAGCGATCACCCTTCCCAGGGGTTATCATCATCCATAAATTCCTTAATATTATAATAACCCTTTTTATACAAACTTATTTTAATAAAGTTTTTGAACTTTGATGACTTGTGGATCTTGCCAACAGCGACATCTACCGGTTCCGATTGTGAATACAATTTATTCAGGAACCTACTTAAACACGCGCTAAAAATTTCAGCGTGATTCAGAATGTTCAAGCCATTTTTTAATTTTAGCGAGACTAACAGACAGTATCTGATTTTTACCGACTTCAAAAAGGAGAAGGTATTCAATTTTTTATAGGATAGGGTGACAAACGAGCACACAGTCCACCTGTCGGTAAGTGGTTGCTGGGGCCCATGGACATCTACATCTATCCTCGATTATGAATCAAAATGCAGATGCGTTGCGATGTGACTAAGATCGAATGCCTCGTTTCCAGTAAAAATGTTATTCGGTTCTCTACACTCACCATACGAAACCCAGCAGCATTAAGCAACTATTTCACGCTGGTATTCTGTGAGAGCGTGGTCCTTCCCCGGTCGAGCCGACTCATTCGTGCTATAACTATACTACTATTATAACTGCAGCATGGCTCTACCACGTATAATTATTAATAAATATAATTCGACTCTATGTTTTTGTTTATGTGTGTTATGACTGTGAATGTGTTTTATGCGTGTTACCTTATAAAAGTTCTCTGGGTGAATCAATTTTGATGATTCTTTTTTTATCTGAAAGCTGGTGCTTCTCGTGTGGTCCCATATAAATTTAATCAAGTTCTGACCAACAGTTTTTGAGTTATTTTTAATGATGCGTATTTAATTTACTTCCAATACATATATTCGGCCGTATTGAAGTCGTTTGCTCAAAATTTAAAATTTTATTAATTGTTATGTATACAGATTTTCTTCATAGGCCTGTGCTAATAAAACATAGTCAATAGTCACACAACATATACATACTCTCTAACAAGGAAATAGCGATATGGAGAACTTAAAAGCTTCAAAAGCTATTACGTGAAAATATTTTAATCTTTTTAGTTTATTAACGACTTCATAAAATGAAGAGATTAAAACATTCTTTACTTTTATTCAAAGTTTTTTTACCCTTATGAGTGGTCTAAAGTCTAAACTAAAGAAGGAGATGAAATTTAACTTAAGTTACACAAAGTTAATGATATAAATAAAATGTCCAAGACTACTGTCGACTATACTGGGTGATTTTTTGCCGTCTGGAAAAAAATAGGGTGTAACAGGTTAATGGAATAGAAGCCTATGGCACTGATATTTTACAATTGTTTCTTATTACCTATACATTAACATATTATGACATTGAGATATCTATAAATAATACTAATAGGGTACGTATTATTTAAATTTCCATAGTTTTTAATTGATTTATTTATTTAGTTCAAAAATTGTTTTGTCATTTTTAAGTACCGAAAGTTTATTTCAAATTAGTAGTATTTAATTCATAGATCAATTTCATAATATTAATGTAAAATAACAGAAATTCCGTTTACCTGTTACACCCCATTTTTTTCCAGACGGTAAAAAAAATCACCCAGTATATAATATACGACACGCAGACAGAACTGGATTTAATCTCCGTACTTGCTAAAGCCGTACACGTAAAAGAACTCTGAAAACGTGTATACGACTCATCCCCTCCGTGAAATTTCCTCAGAAATCAAAAAAGGTCCTGAGCTTAGTAACGAGAAGACCGACGAGTGTATGATCCAAGCCCTTCTGAGCACGCCAGGTTACATCAAAAGAGCTCGGGATAATATGTATCGAGGCAGAAGTCTAGCTCGTATTGTGCCTTTATTTTAAAAGAGTAATTCTATACCTTACGTTTTTTTGTTTAGATCATCAATGATCAAAAGGTGTATTTTTGACAATACGCTGGCATTTTGTTTATGTAATGTGTAACTGTCACGTATAAGATGCTTATTTATTTATTTATTTACAACAGGAAAACTTTTGTACAGCTTTTAATTAATACTATATGGCATATAATGTAATTCACAAACTAAGGTAATTAGAAGTTTTCAGAGATGAGTAATCGGTTTTTGTAAATACATGCAATATTTATAAGTAGATATAATTTACACATTAATATTGTTTAGATTTAAGAGTTCAAGAGTAAATTGCTACTGAATTTAGATGTTATCAATTTGCAAATAGTAGTACCACTAGTAGAGTAGTTATTCATTGCTTTTACTTGTATTTGAATAGAATAGAATAGATTTTTTTTCAATATAGATTTATTGAAAGTCATTTAATGATTTTACCATTGGTTCGGGAAAAAACTCGGAATTATTTATATATTATTATATACTTTTTTTTCAAAAAAACGGGAATTATTTAAACATTAATTTACTATATAATATTCTACATTACGAACGGCATCATAGCGGCCACCTCATTCCCAGGGATTATTTTTTAATCATATATTTATTATCAACCATATACTCTTTAGTTTATAGTGGTACACTTATTGTTTAATAATTTTTTTAAAGTATTTGATACATAAGTCCTGAACATTTTCTCGTGCTTTGTTGTGAAAGCGTATAAACATTGCCCATTGAAGGAATTAACAACTGATTTAAACAGCTTGTGCTTTTCATAGTATTTACAGAATGAATATCACTATTTTTAACGAAACTGTTTTTGTTTTTGTACGTAAGGGTTGTTTTACATTTTCGTAAATATACTGAGAGGCCAAAATTAAGGTTTGATAATTTTGACCTCTCAGTATAACTATATTAGTAAAATATTCAGTTTTAAAATTATAAATTTTAAACCGATTTTATATAACAAATTGATGTTATACGCCGATCGTAAAATGTTATCAGTCTGGCTACATATTACGTGTTATTTTAAGTAAACGCACGGAAACGCCCCGTGATCCTGAGGTTTTACGCAAACGTAGATATGACAACGTGCGTAAGACTGAGATTTATAGAACTCCACATGCCAAAAACACTATTTTATTATAAAGTAAATAAGAACATCAACATTTATCCGCTCAATAAGTTTGAAGGCTTAAACTTAAATAAGTTACAGCTACAATGCCTAACGTATGAAGAAACTGAAAACCTCCTAGCATGACTGTTGCTTACATACTTACACGCTCTCACACACATACACACGTGCATATACACCCCTTCACCACACGCACACACACACGCACACGCATACACACTTACACATTTTTTTGATTTTAATAACTTTTGCCCTTTTTATTTCGTTTTGTTTTTATGTTAATGAGTCAATTATTTTATAATTTGTACCTTTTTTTAAATTTTTGCTAATGTATACTAGTCATGCACTGGCATACCGATCATCAGATTGCGGAAACCTTTGTTAACTTATTGTGTGCTCTTGCGCGAAGTTTATAGGTATAGTACAATTTACTTACAGCAGGTGACACGCGTGTCGACTAAAGTGATCAACTTCAATGATGACAATCATTTCTAATTAAACAATATCTTGTAATAAATATATAAATAAAAAGTAAAAAAACTGTTCCAAACTTACAACGATATTTCCACAATTATTTCTTTCGCGGCAGCAAGACGGTTTATATCATCAGCCTGCAGTAGTCCACTGCTGGACTTTAACCTCTCCCAGGGCGCAAAAAAATAATAATCCTAAACGCGGTCTCCACTCTATAAACATGCCTACTGCAACGGTTATCGCTTCTGCGACAAATGTGACCAGCCCATTGCCACTTCAGCCTGCAAATACGGAAGGCTACGTCGATGAACTTGGTTCTCCGGCGAATTTTTTCGTTATGAATCTTATCCACCAGAGAAACTCCGAGCATAGCTCTTTTCATCGCCCACTGGGTGACTTTGAGTTTGTGGAGTAGTCGTACCGTTAGTGTCCACGTTCCGGCACCATATGTGAGTACCGGCAGGACGCACTGGTCGAAGACTTTCATCTTCAAGCCTTGCGGTATGGGCGACGAGAAAACGTGACGAAGCTTCCCGAACGCTGTCCAGCCCAACTGGATCTGCCTATCGGCTTCTTTTTCGAAGTTGTTTTTATCTACCTGCATTATTTGGCCGAGGTAGACATACTCTTGAACAACTTCAAGAATTTCACTATCAGCGATAATCGGATCTGGTGTGACATGACTGTTAAACACGACCTTTGTCTTATTTAAATTCATACGCAGATCGACACGTTAGGAGGCTTCATTTAGGCTGCTCAGCATCTCTTGTAGTTCCTGCTGCGATTCTGCCATAACTACGATATCATCGGCAAAGCGTAAGTGTGAGATGTGTTCGCCGTTTATATTGATGCCGCGTCCATTCCAGTTCAGCGGCTTAAAAACATCTTACAGTGCATTTGTAAACAGTTTCGGGGACATTGTGTCTTATTGTCTCACTCCACGATGCAACTGGATAGGTTTTGTAAGACCACCCTGTACTTAGTCGGACATCGAGCTTGTAGTGTTTAAATATCAGCCCAAGTTTCGACGGAGTCAAAGGCTTTCTCATAGTCCACAAAGGCCAGACACAGAGGCTGATTATACTCATTCATCTTCTGTATAATTTGCCTTACTGTGTGAATGTGGTCTATGGTGCCATAGCCTATCAAAACCCAGCTTGCTCGAGTGGTTGAAATTCATCAAGTCTCCGCGCGAGTCGAATCATGATGACCCTTGCATACAACTTATAAACGTGGCTTAGAAGCGAAATGGGCCAATAATTCTTTAACATTGTCTTGTAACCTTTCTTGTAAAACCCCCGTTTGTCCCCCGCTTTCAAGAGAACGTACCATCTTACGTTTTTCAACTCTACTTCTAATTCTGCAATGTTCTCGTCGCGCCGCAGAGTTAGTTCATTGTAAGTTGCCAGGTCCAGTTTTTGGTGGTAACCTGCCCTCTCTGGAGATTCTTAGCTCCCCCTGTCCCACTGCTGCCCTGAACGTCACCACGGTCAGGTGCATAGGGACGGCCGTGAAGTGGGGGCCGTGTTTTTTTGGTGCTTACCATTGAGAGGTTTTGCCCTTAATCGCCACGCTGGGCAAGCGTGGCGATTGCGATGTGACATGGTTATTCCGCCATCTGTCGGATGCCAAAGCTCGTTCTTTTTTCTTTTTTGCTTTTCGCCCTTACTCACCTCGTACGACACCCACGGGAAGAGTGGGGGGAGGGGACAAAATTCTAACGACGCAGCCCCACGGCAAAAGGCGTCGGGTACCAGTTAGTATTATATATGTTTAAAAGTTATATAAATAAAATATTAAATAAAACTTAGATCTGTATTTCGACTGCATGATGGCTAGAGTAGCCCGAAAGTCGCTACTCTAGTCATCATCGAGCCCGAAAGTCCCGCAGCAATATTTCAGATGGATCCTCGAAATAGTGTTTGAAAACAACCGTATTTTTGTTGTCTACGGATGCCGCAAATTAAAATGGTATTCGTATGGGTTGTGTCCGTGTATTGACAATGTAACGATTAAAATAGTTATATAACTTTTCTACGCGGCTGAGCTGTGTGATACATTATTGTTGTATCACGATTGAATTGAATTAAACAGGGAGGCACCACACTCTCGCAGAATACCACAGTAAAAAGCAGCTTAATGCTGCTGAGTTTTGTATAGTGAGTGTAGACCACAGGAGACCCTTTTCGCTGTAAACGAGGCATTCCATCTTTGTCATCAGGTGTGACAATGCATCTGCATTGTGTACTTGTGTTTATATAGAGAATTGATCTACTTGACATCAGGGAGTCCACCTGTTTGTTCGTTTGTCACCATTATTCTATAAAAAATACCCGGTGTCCGACCAAAGGTCAATTTCTGGCCGAAATCGAAGCTGATTCTAAAGACTTAAGAACCCTAAGAAATTCAGTTCAAAATTTAATATGTCTAAAATTAATAATATAACAGACTATAATGGACAGCTAAAATTATTAATAAATCGGACATAAATATAACGATACACTGCTGAGCTTTTTGAGGTGAGGAACGAAAATCGTTAAAAAGAATTTTTTTGTGCACAAGAGAGTGAGCCACGGCAGATCAGAGATAGGACGCTCTTTTATACACCTAGGGCACACACATCGCGAGAGAATTATCGCGATAAAACTTCGCATTCGGCCTACGACGAAGGTGTGATAAAAACACGCTAAACGCAAAATGGACGCCACGGTCGCTATATAGGTACTATATGACAGCGAATAATTATTTTTTTTACTAGGTTTTTGGTAACATGGGAGAGCTTTGGATGCCTGCATTATTTATTCAAAATATCTCGTAAAATTCTTCTCATTACTCCAAAATAATAGTCTTTGTCGAAAATACGTGGCGAGCCCCAATTTACTTAACACACTCACCACGCACCATGGCTATGGGCAGACAGAGGTGTGGCCGCACAAACGAAGTCCATCGCGATAAAAACCCTTTGAAGTTCGAGAGTTTATCGACAGCGAAACGAACTGCTTGCGGCTTCGCACGAAATAACGAAGTATCCACGAATGGACGACCACATACATCTATGATGATGTATGTGGCTTCAGCATTACATTTTCGTCATGATCATCGCGTCGTCGCACTTTCGTCGCGCCACAAGCGAAACGCACCGAAGCCTAAATCACGCTATCAAAGTTATTTTTCTTTTTTTGAAATTGTATGCTGTAGCTTCATCGAAATAGTCGAACTATCGAGTGCAACGATTTTGCCGACGGCGATAGACCCGAGGCGCTTCGACCCCTGCTTCTGGAGTAAGGCTCGTCGAACTAGGGGGAGGCTCTATCTGATTCAAGGACCTCTTAGAAGGAGGTACGAACCTCGGCTTAAACTACATTCGAAATATGGGAAAAAGGATCGGAAAACTAAAAGCGTATCCCGGGTACGGAACCTCGTGTACGCTGTGTCTATGACCTGTCGTTCGCTGGCGAGCGCGGCGAATGTGCCCTAGTGGCGTTTCTGAATGTGTGTGATTCTGATTGTTGACAATCGGATTCCCTCTCCTGTGGAAAGGGGACTATCTGGGGAGTACAAAATCGCTTCTACCACGGATTTGATGCTCTTTGATTGAATTGAACTATCTTAAAGATACTTCCTTAAAATACGGCTAGATGGTGGTCGCGGTGGGGCGGGTCACCGTGTCCAGCGGGAGATTTCCCCTTTTCCTTTCATGGCCAAAGCCGGCTCCGTTGTGCAGTGGCTAAGCAATAATTTTTTTACAGGCTCATATGCGGCTCGCCTGATGGTAAGCGACTGCTGCTGTCACCGTTCGTTGATGGCAGTTGCAGCGCTAAGAACCGCAGATTCGAATCCCGCACGAAACAAATATTTGCATGGCCCACAAATATTTTTTCCAGGTCTGTGTGTGAAATTAATGTATGTATACTGCCCACCATGCTACGATACATGAGGCTCCGTAACCTTTTAAATTGTTTTACATGTCATTCGAAAGAAAAAAAAAGACACTTACATAAACCGATCCTTACGGCCTTTGTTCTGAAATTATATCGTGTATTGACTCAAATACACGAACGTTTAAGATACTTTTAAGGTAACATTTATAATTAAAAAATGTCGATAATTATAGCGCAATGATACTTAAAAAAGTTTACTTATTATTTAAGCATATTTTCATTCAATTTTATATATTAATACAGGCCATCAGAAGAGAAAACTATATAAATACTCAACATAATAATTAATTACGGAAGGGTGGAATAATATGTCGGCATCTGTCAATATGTCCGATTAAAATGTTCATGGCAAGTGAATAGGCTTTTGTACGCTAAAACAATGTGATTCACCTGGGGTTTCATTACCGCAACACCAGGTGGAATTATAGTCAAAGTTAAATACATTTTTTACTTATAACAAGTAAAAAATATATACCTTATTTATGTGGTCTCAAGGACATGTGATTTCCTGATACATCAACCTCCCAGTATGAAATGACTCGGTATCCAACAAATGTTTTGTGTTTTTTATCAATCAGTAACTGCCCACCGCTGGACATAACACTCATCCATCTAATATATAAAAATTAATGTGTGTTGTTAGTATTTTATGCACTGCCATATCGTTTATCAGATTGCGCTAAAACTTTGTCAAGTTATTGCTTGAGCTCGTGCAAAGGTGGAGTGTGTATCGTACCTAAAAGAATAATATTTTAAAGCTATATATCCTTCAAGTTAAATAAATGTGTTACCATTCCCAATAAACAATAAAACTCTTCCGAATTTAAAACGTCGTCGCGTTCCAGCTAGATTTTTAACCCCGTCTGTTTGTCCCGGCTCATCCCCGAAATCACTGAACCGATTTTGACGGGACTTTAACTGGCAGTGGTAGCTAATGTTATAAGGAGTAACATAGGCTACTTTTAAATTACGGCAGGCAAAGTCGCGGGGAACAGCTAGTTATATAACTTGTCTGTTATAAGAATCGTAAGAAACGCCTATAGGAACGCCGAAAAGATCACATAACATCACATAAATAATTGTGTCCCGCGACTTCATCCGTGTGGAATTAATTACGGTGGAATTTCATGGGATTTAGTTTTTTTCGGGGTACCTTAATTCTTATTCTAAAATATAAGTAGCCTAAGTTACTCCTCCATTTAGTAAAAAGCTGTTATTTGAACTTTACGAACAGACACTTCAATTTTACTTATTTGTAGTGGTAAAGGTGACAAACGATCACACAGTCCACCTGATGGTAAGTGGATGCTGTGGTTGCGTGATGCGTTTTCAACCTTGAAGACTAGGATAGAATACTTCGTTTCCTATAAAAAGGGTATCCAGTTCTCTACAATTAATATACGAAACATTAACAGGATTAACCTGATATAGAGTACCCGACTCGTTCGTGCTACAGCTATTTTATAGCTACAGCGTGGTCCTAGTAGGTAATTATTTTTTTATATATTATTAGTAAGTTAGTAGTAGTTAACAATCTAGCCTTGCTTTCATAAATTTTTGAAGCGACAGATTCTGAAATGTGGGTACAACGAAAGTCGAGAGCCAATGTCTCGGCAGACGTACTCTAATGTTCTTTTTCACACGCTTGGTACATTTCTTACACGGCCCAAATGGTGTGTACGGAACCGCAGTTGGAAGGGGTCAATGACCGCTCGCAGATAAATCAATTGCGCACAGATCCTCTCACACGTGTCTTATGTGGACGAACTGTGTGAAGCGAGGAACGCACGAGGTTTGGTGGTTTTTTTCATAGCCCGACCCCAATTCGTTCCGGCGATATCGCGTTGGTTAGGGGAAACATTGTACTAGACAAACTTTTAGTGGCTTTCTATATAAAGTATTGTAAGTGGTAGGGCTCGACCGGGGAAGTACCAAGCTCTATCACAGAACACCAGCGTGAAATAGCAGCTCAATGCTGCTGTGTTACGTATGGTGAGTGTAGAGCACCAAAAACCTTTTTTACTTGATCCTAGGCATTCCATCTTAGTGCACACGGGTGACAACGTATCTGCATTTTGATTTTTAATAGATGGTAGATGAAGATGTTTATGATCTGATGGTCTGTGTGCTCGTCTGTTACCCTTACTGGGCTTGAAGGATTATTTGCATCTTTCTGCCTATCTGTCCAAAATAATCTTCCGAATGGCTAAACCGTTTGCAATTAACTTCATAAGTGAATGGAGAGCATACGAGGATTTATTTAGGCTATTGAACAATAAAAATCAATAAAAAAACGCGCATTGATCATGATTTTTGACGATTCTGTATTTATGTTTTCCTGGTGATCTGATCAGGATATTAGTTTATTGTATTCTCATCAGTTATTGATACGAGTGCAAATTTTCAAGTCTTATTCTATAAAAATATAGCAATTGGGATAATATTATAGGTACGGTAACATTTTGACAAAAAAGGAAATTGATTAACATCTGCAAGCAAATATATTTAATGTTTATTTCTACTGTCTACACATCAAAAAAATTTATTAGATATAATTGCAGCAATGTACATAACTCAATCCAATTTTTATTGTCCGTGCTTTTTAATTTGTTTAGGTATTTTTAATTAACTTGTAAAAACTGGTTTAAGTATTAGATTTTTATTTTACTGCCTCTTATTAAATTTTTGTGTGACAGAAATATGTCCGACTACTTTTGACGAATTTGTGGAGCAGTGGCTTGACAATGAGTTACGGTGTTGAGGGCCGCGGGTTTGAATCCTGCATGGAACAATAATTTGTATGTAACCTTAATACAGTAACAAACAAAACGCCAAAGGTAGCGAAACAGTTAAAGTACTCAAAAATGCCGAAAATATAGGGATAGGGTGCAATTTATTTTGCGCTAAGTTTTATTATAAAAATATACAATATATGTATGTATGTAAACTGCCCCCATGATACAGGAGATAATTCAAATGTGTGAGTAACGTTTTTAAAAGAAAACTGTTCGGTAGTATGAGATATCTATGCTGCATCCCAATATATATATATATATATATATATATATATATATATATATATATATATATATATACATATATATATATTTGTATATATATATATATATATATATATATATATATATATACATATATATATATATTTGTTTGCTTTGTAATTTGTTTATAGATTATTATAACCTCTGAGAATGCGGTCCAAGCTATTTATAATTTGTTTGTTGTCAACTGTTTTTTTTTTTCTAAGTAAATTTACGCATTGTCGGGAGTGTGGGGAATAAATCATTTAGTAATAACGGTGTATTAGGCATGAATTAAATTTTAATTTACTTTATTTTTTCGATATTGGTACAATTAAGTCAACAGCTTCAATGTTCTACAACCTTGTATTTAACTTTTTTGAAGGAAGTGACATTGTAAAAAATTTACTACTCGTATAAAAAAAAACTTCTATATACTTAGGTACCTATTTGACCGTGTCCTTTAATCCACTAGCCTTTATAACCCCCGTGAGTGTCGTAAAAGCGACAGAGTGAAACAAACCAAGTCTTCCTAATAATAACTTAAAAAAATATAGGTTGCCAACCCGCTCGCCAAGCGAGGCACTATGGTAAATATCCCCCTATGAGACAATCTGGGAGGCCCGTCTTCAGCAGAGGACTTTAAATACAATGTAAATATACCTAGCTATTTCGTATCGAGTAAAGCAGACGTTTCAAAATTGGTCAGGTCTATGTACACTCAGTCAAAAAAAAAAAGAGAAAAATCTGTAGAATTCGGAAAAATACAGATAATTCATTTAAATGTATCCTGTCGTGGTAAACAATTGATGTTTATCAATTATTTTTATCGACTTTCAACATGACGGTTCACCGATTTAGTAACTTTGTGCTTATAAACAATGACAGTAAACCGTAATGCGACCATTGATCATGGAAAAAGAACCGTCAATTGTCAGAACAGTGTCAAAAATACGTGAAATAAACATGTCAAACGTCATTAATAATGACAGCTTACCGCCATGACGGTTTTTGTTTTGTTGCAATTTCAAGTGTAATTTCCATTTTTCCATTTACTAGCAAACAAAGCAATTATAAAATAATTAGACAGTTGAGAACCGTTTAAAATGTGTTTACCTATTTTTGAGTATAGTGTACAAGGACCTGGCTAAGGAGTTTTCTTCCGCGTACAACCTCTCTGTGGAATAGTTTACCACCGGCGATTTTTCCGGACCGATACGACCTGGGGACCTTCAAGAAAAGAGCTTACTCCTTTCTAAAGGGCCGGCAACGCACCTGCAATTCCCTTGGTGTTGCGGTTGATTCATGGGCGGCGGTAATCACTTAGCATCAGGTGAGCCGCATGCTCGTTTGCCCCCTCTTATATAAAAAAAGGCTCCATACATTTTAGAACATCTCATATGCCATTAATGTATGGTATAGGCTAATGAATTTAAATAGTTCCCAGCGGAAGAGTATTACGTCAAGGATTAAGTGCATAAAGTAGCCCTTGACTGAAGTCTAAGTCTTAACCTAGACTAATCAATCGATATCAAGCTGTGTACGTGCTTCAGTACGTACGCACGCAAACCTTCCGCTAGGGTGACAAACCCTCACCGGGCACTCACAATGGAAGGGTGGGAAGGATGCTCCAGCCCAACTTAAACACTCTTCGATAGGTTGAAATCCCTGTTAGAGTCAAGTTACAGTTTTAGAGCTGTCATTCTAGTTTAAAGTGCCTCTACTTAGTTCAGAATGACGAAATGGGAGAAATTTTTCATATCTGTTTGGATTTTAAGCTTAATATAAGTGTATAAAAGGGGTTGGGGGAAATAGTGTCTACTTAGATACATCTGAATTTGCTAAAACCAATTCCTACAGACTGATGTTTTAGATACATTTCACAAAACGCGACAACAGCTGAAGTATTTTGGTGAATTTAACGGTGCTTTATAAAAGAATAATTAATAACAATAAATGTATTACGTTGTTATTCTTATTATTTATTCATTTATATATTAATTTTAGAAAATATTGGATTTAAATTATTGGATTTTACTATCAGAATATTCTCAGAAGCGGTTTCACGTCCGCTGTGGTTTGCCAACCTAAGTGCACGGATTTGAGGGAAAATTGGAATTACTGATGGGACGAATATGGATTTCACCGAATACGAATATTCGGTCGAATATTCAGTAAAATTTTTACCGAACAGAAGCAAGATATGAGCAGCAATTCTAAGAACAAAACAAAATAAAAAACATAAAAAAATGTGTACGTAGGGCGGAATTATGAATGAAAATGAATGGGAACGAACAATATAATCCAGGACTCGTGACGTAGGAACCATGTAGCTACTCTATCAAACGGTTATCCACATTTATTACTATTATCGTGACTGTACCTAGGTACTGCTTCCAATTTAACTGATTCTAGTGCTTGTTTCGCGTCCTAAGTCACGCGATACCGCATTTAGGCATCGTTAGAGGCGTCTATTAGGCAGTACATATTTAGGTCTATAATGGGTTGTGATATGTCTGTTGTAAGTTACGTTAACGATTTTGCTCGCATAGCTGTACGAATTTAAGTACCTAAGTGAATTTAACAAAATGAGGATTATAATACCCGTTATCTGTTCTTTAAACTTTTGTATAGCCTAGATAGGTAGCTATTTAATTGCGCAATGTTATAATAAATAACATTTATTAAACTATAATTTTATATTTATTAAACTATAATTATTAAATTTAATATATTATTAAATAAAAATAATAATTAATTTTAATTAATAATTAAAATAATTATTAATTAATAATTATTTTAATTATTACCTAATTAAAATTAATTATTATTATCTTAATTAATAATTAAAATAATAATAATTAATACAAACGTAATAATAATTATTATTATAATTATTACGTTTGTATTAATTTTTACGTGGTGAAGCCGTGCTGCACCTATATTATGGCTGTAGCATGAATGAATCGGCTCGACCGGGGTAGGTCTAAACTCTCACGGAATACTAACGTAAAATAAATAGCAGCTTGATGCTGCTGTGTTTCATATGGTGCGTGTAGATAGCCAGAGACCTTTTTTACTGGAAACAAGGCATTCCTTTTTAACCTCAGGGTGACAACGCGTCTGCATTTTTATTCTTAATGTAGGATATCCATTATCCACGGACCATCGCGTGAATTGTGTGCCTTTTTGTCATCCTTATACTGTATTAATTTATTATCGTTAAACAAGGAATTCATTCCAAAGGTTTATTTATGAACAGGTGGATAAACTCTCAGTTTGTGCCATGGATTGGACTAATATTAATGTATACTTGATATTACAGAGTCTTAGAGTACAAGAACGTAGCATAGAGTTGGCTAGTTTAATGAACACTTTTAACTATTACATTTAATACAAATTTTTCTTAAGTACTTAGTGATTGTAAGTTATAAAATACATACTTAATTATGTTAAGCGATTGCCCGCGAGCCGACTTATTATGGCTCCGACAAAATATCATTGCTGCGGTAACTCTATTACTGGTAACGGTACGGTGGTACCGGTAACTCTATAACTCCGATGGGGACCACGAAGGAAGGAATAAAAAGTTTCATACCCTGATGTACCACATCAGCGACAGAATCAGCAACAACGTTGGGATCGTCCGGCGAAAAGCAAACCTCCCCCAAGGGTAGGATGCAAAGAAAGACCGCATCCCATCCCAATCAGCCCAGACCTATAGTGCCAAACACGGCGGCAGCCTGCAGAATGCAACCGCGTTTTCAGCGTGAGTGGCACCACACTCTGGACAAAACAATGGTCCGGGATGCCTAAAGGGGCGTCGTCGGAAATCTGATATCCGTCCGGATAAGAGGTCCGCAGAGGGTCCAGCAGGAAAGGTGCATGATGCTCCACATCTAGAATCCGCGTAGGCGAAGCAACCATTTGAGTCAGACCATATGATAAGGCAAAATCGTGAACAGATCTCCCCGCATGATCGGTTTAACGTGAACCAAGCCATTCAGCGTGGTGGGCGTTAAAATCGCCAAGGATCACGATCTCTGCGGAGGGGATCTGCTGTAGCAACGAATCTGTATCCATTTGGACTTAGTAGAAGAGTCGGTCTGTTTCGGCATTACCGCTATGGGAGCTCAAGGCACCCGAAGATGTTCGGATGGTCATCGCTGTCTATGCGTAGCCAAAGGATGGACAGGTCCGGATCTTCAAGACTACCGAGGCGTCGAGAACAAATGTCCTCTCTGACGTATACGCAAACTCCACCCCGAGGTACAAAAGAGTGTTCCAGTTTGTATTCCGGGTAGGAGAGATACGAAGCATCAGCCGGAGAGGACACTTGCGTCTCGGTCAGAAAGAGCAGAGCCGGCCTCGCCGTCTCGAGATGATAGTGGACGGCGTTTAGGTTAGAGTAAAGTCCCCTGATATTGCAGATATTCACGGATAGCGTGGCAGGGGTCGCCTTGGTCTTGTTGCTCCGTTTGTCTCGAGCAGTTGTTGTCATGAGCGGAATTGTGTGGTTCATAAACATTACCATGTATCCTCGATTACGAATAAAATTCAGATACGTTATCAACACTGAGGACTAAGATACAGACCTCGATTCCAATTAATAGGGTCTCCGGTTCTCTACACTCACCATACGAAACACAGCAGCATTAAGCTGCTATTTTACGCTCGTATTCTGTGAGAGCATTGTCTTATCCGATCAAACTGACCCATTCGTGGTACAACCATAATATAGCCACCACCTAAAAATTTGGTTTATATACTTACGTCTAGGGATTACATATATTTATAACATTCCGCTACGCTTATCTAGGGAGTCCTTTGATGAAATGAATTCATCATTGTTATTATCATCATTACAATCCTTGACAAGTCCACTGCTGAACATTGGCCTCCTCCGAGGAAGCTACGAAGCATGGTCCTGAGCCACCTGCATCCATCGACTTCCTACGTGTTTACCAGGTTGACACTCCATCTAGTGGGGGGCCGCCCTACACTTCGGCTACCAGTACGAGGCTGCCACTCGGGAACCTTTTTTTTCTCTCATCGGTTGTTGGTTCTTCGAGGTACCTATATAGCCGACCCACTGGCACTTCAGCTTAATAATCCTAAAGCTGTGAAAATATTGCTTTAAAAATCAGTAACAAGAACAATATTTAAAAAAAAGTCCTTTGTAATTTATTCTGTTTATATCGATTGAAATCATAGTAAGTATTTATGAACGAAAATGCACACACTAAAATAATTTTAGGCCCACTATAATGCTAAACGATATTACACTCGAGTGGACCGAGCAATACGAGAAACAATTAAAACACTTACTTATACGTGCCGGCAGCTCCGAATCTTAAAACTTTGCGTCGCTATATTACACCAAAACTCACAAAACAGTACCGTCACACCACGCGAAATTCACTTAACGGATTCGTGTTTAGTTACAAAAAAAGTACAATAAACATCCTGTCACTTTTATCACTCGTCAGTATAAGCTGTTCTCGTACGGCTGTGACTGTAAACCCACGTCGGGAACGGAGTGCGGAGCAGCCAGACTAACTTGGATTGTGTAGGCGGAAGTATAAAGGGTATTGCTCTGAGATTTCCGCGCAGTTGGGACATGTCGCTCCATCTATCGATGTTATTATAAAACTGGTTATAAATGTTGCGTGATGAACGAATGAGCTAAGTATTAAAAATAATAGATTTGTAATTTTTATTAAAAATACATACCTATGTAGTTCGAATTTTATAACTCAAATAACGACGTCTTTATTTTTATATTTTGATTACAGAGCCATCTATGTTTTGTTATGAGTATTATGTATATTAATATGAGGCTACAAAAGGTGAACGAGTTTCATTCACGCATTATCCGTCGTTAATACTAGATGGCAGTAAAAAATGTATTTAAATCAAATTTATTTTATCTTTTTCGAATATATAAATATGAATCCAAATCCGATATACTTTTTTTTTTTTTTTTTTTTTAACATGGGGAAATGCCTACGCATACCCGCCTCACGGGGGCAATGACGGGTTATGTCGGACTCGCACCGACTAAAACCCCATGGTGTTCCACCTTCGTCGCATATTGGCAGGGTCACGGGAACGCTTTCGCACACTTCCGCGGCCCTACCAGCGCCTGCCGCCCCATCGCAGCACCTCCTCGGGAGAGGAATATTTCTCCCCGTTCTCCATCCCAGGTAAGGCGCACCAGAACACATGGCGCGCCTTCCTCCACGGCCTCCAATTAAATATGCGCATCAGACGCCCCCGCGTTCGATGCGCGAAGGCCATGGGGCCAGGAAAAACGAGCACTTAGAAGTACTAGCCTTCCCGACCCCAGCGGCGGATCTGGTCTATGGCTCCGCCGCCAACCAAGTTTCGGCTGCGGAGGATAGGGAGAGCGGCGCCTCGCAATACCGACAATCCTCTTCCCCCGCAGCCCCACCACCACCGCATCAACGGTGCGGCCCCGTTTGAGTCGCGGAGGATAGGGCGAGTCGCCATACCAACACTCCTCTTCCTCCGCGACTCCACCTCGGCTGCAGCGGTAGAGGGTGCAGACTCCCCTCTCGCTGCAGTCCACCAGCACACATCCGAAGTGGGCTTCCCAAGCCCACTCGGAGTGGCCACCTCGGGCCGGCCCTTCCCCTCGGGCCAGCCAAGTGGGTTCCTCTTTGTTCACCGCGGGAGACCAAGCCACGGCTACTAAGCCCCCCCGCCACGACAAGGCGGGAACCCGTTCGGGGGGGAAATCCGATATACTGAGGTGTAAGAGTTGCCATGGTATCAGCTTATACCGACTTTAAACATATGCTTTACATATTTATATGATTATATCAAAAATATGCACGTCAGCACATTCCGAACTTGTAAATAAGTCATTTGCAAAAAAAAAACAATTAAAAAGAAACCCGAGTTGGATCCCCGTCGACACCAATAAAATTGTTAATTACAAATTGAACAGCTAATTTACTAAGTAGTCACTCATAAGGAGATACATCGTGAGGAAACCTGTACATCTGCGTAACTAAAATAAAAAAATACATAATGTGAGGTCTGCCAATACGAATTGTGGCATCAAGGTGGACATTTCCATGCCTTAACCCTCTCAGAATTGATAAGTATTTGGTGCCCAGCATTAGGATTTATAATATTTGGTATAGTCTATCTGATTTTAAATGGCTTCTGCTACCGATGGACACAGCAAAAAAAGAAGTCGAGATGTGTTGTCACACCTGAGAGCTAGGGTCTCACAGCCTGTACACCTGTACTATATAACTCACGTGGTAGAGCCACGCTGCGGTTATATTATGAAATGGGTTGGCTCGACCGGGGAAAGAATACCCAAGGAATACCAGTGTAAAACAATAACTGAATGCTGCTGTTTCGTATGGTGAGTGAAGAGAGACTGAGATCCATCCTCTTACTGCTAACTAGGCATTCTATTTCTTATTCCTTAGGATGACAACAAATCTATATTTTGATTCTCAGTTGACGAACGAATGAGATGGCAGGGCCACAGCTTTCACTAACCATCTGGCGAACTCATTGCTCGTATGTCACCATCACACGTTTAGAAATAAACACTAAAGTGGCTGCACGGCTTGGCGAAAGAAATCGAAAAGAGATGTAAATAATAGATAAGTAGATATCTCCTAGGCAATGTATATGTATGTATGTACTCTTTTTACTGGAATCGATGCATTCTATCTTAGGCCTCAGGGGTGACAACGCATCTGAATTTTGATTTGATTTGAATCGAGGATAATGTAGATGTCTATGGGTCACAGCATCCACTTACCATCAGAAGGACTGTGTGCTCATTAGCCACCCTTATTCTATGTAATAAAAAAGATTGGTATGTATAACGTAATCAGAAGAAAAGTAATCTCACACTACGGTAAAAATTTTTGGTTTGACAATGAAAAAAGTTTTGTATCAATAACTTTTTTCTTCTCTATCTTTCTCGGCCATTAATTCTACTGCTGGGTATAGTCTTCTCATCAGGCTGGATTTTCCTTAATTGCCACGGTTGAAAGACAAATTTGCAACCCAACACTTCACATACTTAAATAGTAACGTGCAAAAATAAAAATATATATTACTTGCGTTACGGCACGGCTTCGCACGGGTCATTTCTGGACATTTACGACAGCGCACCTACTGGAACCAACTGTAAATCCAAACCATCCAGGGACCCATTGCAGTGTACACGAAAATATATATATATATATATATATATATATATATATATATATATATATATATATATATGTATATATATATATATATATATATATATATATATATATATATATATATATATATATATATATATATATATATATATATGGTCAACAAATTTTGCCGCCAAAAATCCTCCAAAAAAGAGCCGTTTTCGAGTTTTAACGAGACTATGAATAGCTAAAGATATTGTTAGTTCCACAAAAGGCTTTCTCTTGGACATCAGCCAACAAATTTTGGCACATCATCAAGTAACGCTTCGATCCTGCAGAGCCTGGTAGCCTTCTTTGAAATAACAATGGTTTTAAAATTTTCTGACTTTCATTTTAAAAATAATAAAAACCTGTGTAATTAATTAAAGTTGCGCATTCTTAAAAGTAGACTACAATGTTAATAATGACACTGTTTGAACGATAACGTAAAACAATACTTATATTAAGTATTTTCAAGCGAAGATTCACAGTGTTGTATCTCACCACTAGATGGCGCTACAAGACATTAACTGTTATACGGTTGAACCAAACGCCATGAGAATTAGTATTTGTCGGTAATTTTTAAAACATTTTCATGATATTCATTTTGTTATGAGGAGCCGCTAAATGGCGTTGCAACATATCAAGCTAGAATAACGTCCTTCAGACCGAATTTCGGTCACGGCGGCCAATCTCGACGGAGAGTAGGTAGGTATACGCACACACAGGTTCATACTCATCGTTCACTTTCATAGTTCGATGGGACGACAATCTGACATGAGGGAGGGATCAGGCTCAGGATAAACGGCTTCACGCATGCTTGCTGAGGCACGTGGGAAAATACCACCACCTTCTGACCCTGGGGCAACAAAATCACTGAGAATTTCTTGCCGAAAATCGCAATAAACTATTTTTTTGACCTAGGGTTCGAACCCGGTACTTCATGATCAGGGGCCGCGTCGACGACCGCAAGGCTAACGAGACAGTTACAATCATAAAACGTCCAATTCTCCATAAGTGAATGTGTCTATGATCAGTAAATGGAGAGTGAATTTGAAATGGAATAACATTTCTATTGTGTTGGATGTTGACAAGAATAACATTTCTTATTTTGTTTATAGTATAACGTACCATAATTGTAATATTTCATACCGTTATGTACCGTCACTGAACATAGGCCTCCTATCTGATAGGGATGTCTATCATAGTTTACTCGCTTAGCCAACGGGTTTGCAGCTGTTTTGTTTTTTGGTTGTTATTAGGGAGATGCTTTTTTATAAAGTAAGAGTTACAAACGAGCGCACAGCCCACTTGATGGTTAGTGGATGCTGTGGCCCATAGACATATAAATTTATCATCGCATAAGAATCAAAACGCTGATGCGCTGTCACCCCTGAGGAATGAGATGGAACGCCTCGTTTCCATTAAAAAATGGTCTCCGGATCTCTACTTACCATACGCAACACAGCAGTATTAAGCAATTTTACGTTGGTATTCTCTGAGTGTGTAGTCCTTTCCTGGTCGAGCTGATCCATTCGTGCTACAAAACATAGTATAGCTGCAGCGTAACTGTGCGAATCAAATAGTTGCTGGAAAATCTGAAATACGAGACTCACGCTAGGAAAGCGACCCGATGAAAACTTTTACTTAAAGAGGTGTTGACACATCTGAAGAACGAAACACGCGAGCTGAAAGTCTGCGAGTGCTAGCTTCTGCTTCAAGAATAGCTTCAACACCAGTAGAGCGAGATACATGACGTGAACCTTAACGCTCGTGGTAGAGTCGATCATGAACGAACAAGCTGTACAACTTTATGACTTCATTGACGGGTGCATTAAGATTCGCTAGTCCGGAAACTGTCATATTTGTTAATTACAGCGACAGTAGCCTAATGGCAGGGCGCGGACCGCGCACTCAAAAAGGTCGTGGGTTCGAATCCGCCCTTCGAGTACTGGCGTGAACCACTCGTAACACAAGCAATTTAAGCTTACCACGAGTGGTTAAGGGGAATATTAGTAATGTTTAGAGCATTGTTAATATTCTTTAAAAAGAAATCCACTCATACGTGGTTAAGCCACCCTGCAGCTTGATTATGGTTCTGACACGAATGGGTCGGCTCGACCGGGGAAGGACCACGCTCTCATAGAATACCTGTGTTACATATCAGCTAATTCTGCTTTGTTCCGTATGGTAAGGACTGGAGACTTTTTGCTGGAAACGTGGCATTCTATTTTAGTCCTTAAGGGTGACAACGCATCGACATTCCAATCTTATATTGAGAAGTTATGCAGGTGCTTCTAAGGCATAGCACCTACTTGGACTGTCTGCAAAAAATTTAGTTGTAGGTAAGTTATTTCACGTGTATTTGAAAAAAGTTTTTTTTTTGTTTTTATATGGAAATAAATAAATTAATATAACGCAATAAAACGTAATTAGCATTTCTATAGGTTTCGATTAACACACCCAGTGAATTGCACTATATTATATTTATTTAATTGTAAAAACTTTTCTACTTGCAATAAAGTTACGTAATGGAGAAAGTATAAAAATATTTCTTGGATAAGGCACTGATTAAATTTTCCTATTATATCAGTATGATGTATAGATAAATAAATATTATTTTTTGTACAACCGCGGGAATTACGTGGTTTAATATCACCCGCTCCTTTCCATCATGCGAGAACCAGACGCTCGGCGAGTCTCCACCAGTTTTTGTCGCCATTACATGCGTTCTTAGCAGTCCTCATCTGTAGCCGCACTTGTTCATGTTCAAGTCAATGTTCTTACTTACTTACTTTCTACTTATAATGGATGTGATGGAATAGATGGGATACTGAGAAAGCTTATATTTTATGTGGAATAAGGGTGACAAACTAGCATACAATCCACCCGATTGTGAGTGAGTGCTTTAGCATACGAGCACCTACATCACACATCAAATAATCCTTCCTCTACATCGATTAAGATAAAAAATGTAGATGCGTCGTCGCTCCTCATGACTGCGAGTACCGACACCGACACGTATTTCGGTTGCGCAGACAACGGTCATAGCAGTCGCTTACGTACCTTCATAATTTAAAACATTTCGCAACCACGTGCAACTTCGGGATGGCGCTGGAGGAGAATCTATGAGATCAATTCGTGTCCAGCCTTGCGAGTGAAGCGACGGCGTCTACCTCGGCCTCTGGCTTGGACGGCGAGGTGAGCGAGGGCCTGCACCGGGCGAACGCGCAGCGAGCAGGCGCACGCGGCGGCGACGGCAGCGGTGCGGCCTGCTGGCGCTGCGGCAAGCAGCACCGGTCAGATCGGTGTCGGTGTGCGCAATATAATTGTGATCAGTGCGGCCAACGGGGCCACCTTAAAGTAATGTGTAAAAAGGTGTTTAGTGAAGTGCGTAGTAGGCTACATACCGGAGCTCGATCGTTTGGTCGACCAAATTTTGTGAACCAGGTGGATACGGAGGACTTCTATAACTAAAGGTACCAAACCATATTTCATTATAAATAATATTGACGGTCATCGTCTAGAGTGTGAGGTCTTGGTACTTTTCAAATAAATCAATAAAGGTCGTAAACCTAATTTTACGCTGCAACTCAGGCTCCCGTATCGAATCGCTAGGTTACATTTATGTTGAAGTACAACTGGGTGAGACTCGAGCTAAAAGTTTACAACTATATGTTATAAAAAACGGAGGCTGTTCTTGGTTAGGTCAAGAATAGATTCACGCTCTAAATGTAGGGCAAATTAACTTTAATGAAATTTTTGATGATGCATTTATAAGTCAATTATTGACTGAGTTGCCGGAGGTGTTTTCTGATAAACTTGGTACTTGTAAAAAAAAAACTATTCAATTAGAGCTGACGGATAAGGAACCCGTGTATGTTCGCGCGAGGCCCGTAACTCTCGCGTTGCGCGCGCTAGTCGAGCAAGAGCTCGTGCGTCTCGAGGGAGAGGGCACAATATATCGCGTCGATCATTCCGAATATGACACGACGATAGTACACGTTGTCAAGTAGTGTGGGGATATACAGATATGTGGGGATTATAAAATAACTATTAACCCTAAACTAAAACGGGACTATTATCCTCTGCCCAGGATTAAGGAATTATTTGCTTCCTTAAGTGGTGGAGTGAAATTTTCGAAAATTGACTTGAAACATTCATATCAACAAGTGTTACTGAGCAAAGATTCCCAACCATACACTGCAATAACTACAAATGTAGGAACATTCGTATATAGCCGCACTCCCTTCGGCTTATCATGTATTCCCGAAAAGTTTCAAAAACTTATGGAAGAAACTCTGCGGGGTATACCCGGGACAGTAGTATTTTTGCATGAAATTTGTGTAACAGGCCCGAATGAAGAATTACTTACATTAAAAAAAAATAATAACGCTAATTGAACGGTTACGTAATATGGGCTTAACAGTTAAAATGAATAAATGTAGTTTTTTACAACCCAGTGTTAAGGGAATATAGCATTGAGTTATACAACACATTTTTGCAGCATTGGGTTATATAAATTAATGGAATATAGTAAGTCAGCTCAAATTCTAATTTCGCCCCCACTTCCCCGCGCGTCGTATGCTATGTACCGACATGCTTGTAATCACTAATACTGTAAGTAGATAGGTCGTTAGATACTTATTTCATTAGGTTTATCATATTTATGCCTGTTTCTTAACGCCAACCCAGTCGCTTCTTATTTTTATAACAGTTATTTCCCATTTTAATTTTACGTCGTCCTGTTGCGTAATGTGTATTCTGATCGAAAGCGACACAACTTCTCCCTTCAAAAGCGGAGCGATACTAACGGGGCGACAGGACAGGAATCAAGCTTACGCGCCGATAGTTTAGGTAATTTCTTTTGACAGTGAAAATAATGGTATTTTAAAAAAAAAGTTAATAACATAAGCACTGCTTTATAGTTAGTTCAGTTAGTATGCAAAGTTTCATGATCTTATTTAAAGTATTTTATGAATAACAGCGGTTTATTGTTCAGTTTGGAGGTAACTTTGGATTTTTTCTATCGAGAAAATTTTACGGAATCGTGTTTTCGTCTAACATAGTCCTTAACATTAATCCTCAACTTTACCATATATTTATTTCAAAATGAATGCTGCAATACTTTTGGCATAACGGAGGATTTTGCTAAGCCATTTGAGGTTATATTTCCCCTTAAGTACCTACCTAGATTTTATAATAGACAAAAATGGGTTGCGCCCGGATCCGGAAAAATTAGAGGGCATCTGCAAATCATCGACTCCTAGTAATATAACTCAGTTAAAAAGTTTCCTTGGATTATTAAATTACTAGGAATTTATTCAAACTTAAGCGTTCTGTTACATCCTGTATATGAATTATTAAAAAAGGAAATGAGTTGGAAATGGGACTCAAAGTGTGAGCGGGCCTTTGCCCTCTGCAGAGTGTTAACGAGTGACCGGGTGCTGGCTCATCATGAGGAGGGGCGGCCGCTCGTGCTGGCAGTGGACAGCAGCGCGTACGGTGAGGGTGCGGTGCTCGCGCGTCGCTACACAGATGCTAGTGAAGGGCCTGTCACCTGTGTTCTACGAACTCTGAACTCAGCTGAACGTAATTATAGTCAACTAGATAAAGAGACGCTAGCTATATTTGATGGTGTTACTAGACACTACCAGTATTTGTACGGCAGGAGGTTCAGTTTGCGTACGGATCGCCAGCCGCTGCTATATATTTGGGGTACGAGGAGGTACCACAAACTGCTGCGAGCCGCTTACAGCGCTGGGCAGCCCGTCTTGCAGCCTATGATTTTTCCGTAGAATTCGTGCCTTCAAAGAATAACGGGCTGGCAGATACCGGGCCGGACCGGGCCAGCTTTGTCTCTCCTGCCGCTGCCTCACGAGCGGGGCCTTAATGCGTCAGTGAGTTATTTACATATCGTAGAGGACATGCCCGTAGATTTTAAGGAAATTAGTTACAAAACAAAAATGATAGTCTGTTATGTAAAATTTTAGGATATGTAATGTTCGGTTGGCCGTCCGAGGCGAGATGAAGAAAAACTCTATTTGCGCGTAAGAGGGAGATCACTACGGATCTCGGTTGCTTACTATACAATCTATCAAGCATAGACTTATTATATATACCTCCAGTACTACGTACACGAGTTTTGGAGGAGATTCACGATGGCCACTTAGGTATTAATAAAATGAAAAATTGGTCAAGAAACTACGTTTACTGACCTAGTCTCGATAAGGATCTAGAGGAGGTATGTCGAAATTGCCAGCCATGCCGTGTGGTCCGCAACCGCACGCTGTTATTCACCCGTGGAGGTTTCCACTTCAGCCCTGGCATCGTATACATGCGGATTTCGCGGAATATGCTGGAAAAAATATCTGGTCATAGTGGACGTTTATTCTAAATGGATTGAAGTGTCCACTGTGAATAGTACAAATGCACAATCGACAATCGCAGTTTTCAGAGCCATCTTTTCCAGATTCAAGCTTCCTTCGCAACTCGTCACGGACAACGGTACACCTTTTTTATCGCATGATTTCAAAAATTACTGTAATTGAATTGTATCAAACATGTTACCACAGCATCCTACAGAGCACAAGGTAATGGCGCCGCGAAAAACGCTGTCAAAACAGTTAAAACAGTTATTAAAAGAGCGGTTCACGAAGGTGAAAATGTGGCACAGGCTATCAATATATTTTATTTAAGTATCGGAATTGTGAACACGCGAGTACAGGAGTGCCTCACGCAGTCGCCTTGCTCGGGCGGCGGCTCGCGCGCGCCTCTCGAGGGGAGAAAAGTGGGCCGAGGGTAAAGTCTTGTGTAAAACGGGCCCAGTCTCATGTAGGGTGAACATTGGAAAGGGGGAGTGAATTACGTAGGCATCTGGATCAAGTAATTCCAATAAAAAATAAAAATAGATATTCCTTAACGCACACAAGTCAGACGTCAAGGGAGGAGGAAACCCAGGGTGACGATAGAAATGGTAATTAAACTGATGTAGTCTGTAGCGATGACGATAGGGCTTGTTTCGATGACGCGTCAGGTGGGCCGACAGCATCGAGGACACACCGACCGAATGTATTGGATGTAACCCCGTATGAGTCAGCGCGCTTCTCGGAACCTATACAGTCCCCGACACTGACGCCGCCCGGACCAGACGCGTCTTCGCGAGCTTTGCGTGTTTATAGAGAGTAGAGAAATACAACGATTTGAAGGGGGAAAATGTAAGGTTTTATTATAGAAATAGTGGGTAATTGTTGAAACCGTAATAACACGTTTGGAGAATAAACCAGTCAGCCGCGCAGTCCTGTGTTTGATTGAAGCCTTTCCTTGAGTCTTTACACCTACCATACGAAATACTCTAGCATTAAGCTGCTATTTTACACCAGTATTCTGTGAGAGCGTGGTCCTTCCCCGGTCGAGCCGACCCATCCGTGTTACAACTATAATTTAAATGCAGCATATCTTTACCACGTTTTACACGTTATATAATAATTGTTCGTTTGATTAAAATCTTAAACCTTCGAAATTTTTTCAGTAATTTATCTCATATAAGAGAGGATAAATGAGCATGTGGCTCACCTGATGGTACCGCCCACGAACAACCGCAACACCAGGGAAGTGCAGGTGCTTTGCCGGCCTTTTATATAAGAGAGACTATTTTCTTGAAGGTCTCTAAGTCATTTCAGTCCGGAAAATCGCTGGTAAATCTCACAGTTTTGGACCACCAATCAAACAAACGGTATGAATGGTATGAGTATCGCGAGTTTTGTCGCGATGTGCGACGGTGAAATAGAGCAGCTGGGATTAGTCCGAATAATTCTGAGTATTCCCCGAGGTAGATGTGTGTTTTTTACACCCTTTAAAGAACTTTCACGGGGAGGGGGGGGGGAGGCCGCAACTATGGCATCAGGACGTCAAACCGTCAAATACAAACACCTCAGCCTCGGCCCGGTGGTCATCGTTGGTGTAAACTGCCCGACACGTCGGGAATTAAAAAGGTTATAATTAAATCATTTTTGTTTTTATTTTGTGTAACAATACCACAAAAATTTACGCAAATATATAAAGAGGACAAAATTAATACATACTCTTATATTGATTTCTTTTAATTCTTTTCTGAGGGACTAATCTTTCGACGAGTATACATCTCTATCTATTTATATACATATATAAGTGAATTATCAATGACTGACTGACTCATCACGATATTTCTAAAACTTTACACCCGATTGATTTGAAATTTAGTATAGTTACTCATTTCGCTCACTAAGAACGAAATTTAAGATAGTCCCTTAAAAACCTTGAGATTTTACATCTACGTTATTATCGTCTATTAACGTGCGACCAGCGAAGCGAGCGTGTATCAGCTGGTTATGATAATATGTAACATGCGTGTGATAGGTGAACGGAATCAGTTATGTTTAGGAGTAGACTGAGGAGGATGTTATGCCGTACAATGACATTTGTCAAGCGTCCGTGTAATTTTGGCGTCGACGTTCCGGTTTTAAAGGAAGTTACTCGTATGTTTGCAAACAGTTTGACTAGTGTGAGATTGAGGAGTCGCGGATTGCCAATATTATATCTATAGTACGTGAGGGTAATATCCAGTTAATATGACCACTTTCTTGTAACTCAAAAAATACAGGCTTGTTTGCATATATGGCTTTCTAAAAGCCTTTCATCGGTCAATCAAATAATAAAGGTTCAAAAGAGCGATGCTTTATCGACGCCGTTTTGACAGTTGATATTATAGTAAAATATTATAGTCGATTTTTGTATGGTGTAATACAGGGAGATATTTTAAGTAGATTTTTCGAAGTGTTCCTAATTATTACCAAAGCTTGTTTCCTATTTTTTTCTTAATATAATAGTTATAGTATACGACTTTGTGTTTTTGTCTCTGTCCTTCTCCCAGTTTTGGTTTTAAAGGGCGGCAAAATTTAAAGTGACCATATTACCGTCACGTACCTGAAACGCAGTTTTATTTTAAATCAGAATCACTAACGAACTGTAGTGACTACCTGAGTGGTAAACAATTTCTGCAGCTACACGAGCTGTACAACCATTTGTAAACAAAAATAGTTACAGATGTGTTGTCACCTCGGAGCACTAAGATGGAATGCCTCACGCTCTGTAATTATTATTAATTACACCACTGCTTTCCGGCAGAAATAGTTAATAGCCCAGGGGGATTCTTGGACAGAAAAAGTATGATACCACCTAATAGAACCGTGTTAGGTCAACAACACTCCTGCATTTCGTTTGCCCCTTTTTCACAAAAAAGGTCGTGGCAAGAGGCTATGCGTTGCTATGATTCTACAATGCGCGAACGACACGATTTAGATCCCATTTGACAACAACAAACTTGATAATTGCAATTTTAGCTGCTAGTTTACTAGTTATTGGTACGACTGAAAACATCTTGAGCTAACTTGTATGGCTGTCTCACAAAAGGAATAAAAGATAGTTAATTACTGTTTTAGATTAGGGCTCTGGTAGATTTTGGAACGTGCTGAAGAGGGTAAGCCCGGTCGATAAACACATGGTGCAAAATTGTCAGGAAATTTCGATGCGTGAATTTCTTTCGCTAGTGGCGCGCTCTGTACAATTATTGTTTCTTTTTATACATCTATCCATTAATTAGAGACTATAACAGTTTAATGCTGAACATAGGTTCCCCTCATAGATCTTGCCTTAGTTGCCACCTTCGATCAACAATACCAACTAGATAACGGGTCACGTACAAAATCATAGATAAATACTGTCCGCATGAATATAAACTATGAAAAGACATAAATTAAATAACATTTAGTGTGAAATCAACCTTAAAGTGTAATAAATAAAGTTCTTTTTCCCGTTATTGCCTTGCGAACTACACTTTCACGTGCAAGAGCTCACGTCTCATGTGCGCTCTTATTTACTGAGATGGATTTCTTGTGCCGACCCGACATGCAGTTGGTATTGTTGATCGAAGGTTGCCACGCAGTTCTTAATTATCCTATTCCATGTTCGCTCTGTCGCCACTTACGAGATCCTTGGGACGATATGGGGTATTGTATTGTTTTATGGTATACCGCCACTATGTACACGATTCTTTTTACAGCTGCACTTAATTTTGAATATAACAGGAATTTTACAAGAAATTAATGATTATTAATAACCAGTAGAAATTTCGTAAGCAATAATGTTCCAGTGTTCTTTAGATAAGTGAATGCCGTTCGATAAGTTAAATATAAAACACTAAATATATATGCGGGCATTATCAGTTAGCGAGAACAACCTTTAATTTTAACAACTATTTAATTAATTAAAGATTTTTTCATCGGTAACCCCTACAGCCTCTTTAAGCTTTGGTAACTTACGATTGTGCATATGGGCATATTTGCCATAGATGCCAATTCAGACATCATCATCTTTCTTTCTTACTTTCTCTTTTTTCTATTTATGAATGCGTTACGTCCACACTAGGACTTTCTCCTGTATCATGGAGGCAGTTTACAAACCATAGTAGTTGTAGGCCATACACATACTTGTTCCGTGCGGGATTCGAATCCGCAGCCCTCGGCGCAACAATTCAAGCTAAGCCACTGCGCCACGGTGCCGTCAGATCAAATTCATCTGCTGTGCTGATATTTGACGTTGGTATTCTGTAAGATCCGGTCGATTCGACCCATTCGTACTACAGCCATAATTTAGCAGCAGCGTGGTTCTACCACGTATAATTTTTTTAAAGTTATTTTATTTTAACTTATTATTAAAAAAAACTGAAACACGCCATGTAGAAAACCCAGTACGTAGAAGTAAGTATTGCTTGTCCCTTGGAAAAAAAATAACTACGATTGGTTGCGCGGAAAACCCATTCGTATTATTATATTTGACGGTAGGTGCCAAGTCATTTATTCCTTCCAAAACGATATCATTCATACCCGGGGTGGTGGGGTGGGAGGGGAAAGAAGATGATTCTAGAATGTCGCGTAATCATCGGAGCCGAGGACATATAAGACACGCGCGACCGTTGCGCGCCCTCTTCCCACCGCGCCAGTCATTGGAACAACAGCTCTCTTCCCGCCGCGCCAGTCATTGGAACAACAGCTCTCTTTCCGTCGCAGTCGTCGTTGAAACCACACCGCTAGTAGAAACCGCTTTAGCCTGGAAGCAGTCGAGCTCCAGGAAACCCGCCTCACCTCGTGTGAGATATAGTCGCGCACCGCCTCTCTCCGGAGTGTTCCAGAAGAAGTTCCAGAAGTTGCAGCTATAGTGCTCAACAGGATAGAAGAAACCCCGGTGAGTCAATACTCCTTTAATTAGTTCCTGCCTGATATAATTGTTTTAACCCGCTCCAATTTGTGTTTTCCTAATCAGGCAGGATTCCTTTTCACCGACTTGGCAAAATAATAGTTTTAGTTTTAGGGAAGAGCGAGTGCATTATACCGCATGCTATAGTAGTCGCCTTAACGTAAGCGTAGAAGCAATCGCATATACAGTCCACTTTAGTTAATATCTCGCGTAATAGGTTTAAGGTTCGACCGGGGAATTAGACTTCGGCAGCCTTAGACACGTGGCTCCACCATTTTATGGTCACTTCGGCAGGATTTGGTCGAATTGTTGAATTAATTAATTAGATAATGCACTTTAATTTATGGAATAGACTTAAATAGTGTTCGTTTAAATTTAAATTTTGATTAGGTACTCGCAAACAGAATTATTCGTTTTATAGCGCTCGTATTTGATTAAATTTAAAGCCTATTAAATAATTGAAACAGTGCAATAGGAACCGTTTGATACGCTTACCCACAATCTTGATAAAATTATTGAGTTTAGCAAATGACGCGTCACCTCGACTCGCTGCGCAGGTGTTCGATTTAATTACGTAATACGGCATACCGAGTGTCCATCCTTCATTGTTTGTGCGTTGTGAGATTAATTGTGATTAATATAACTTTATTATAATAATTTAAAATGGCAGTTAGTGGAAGTGAAATCAAAATTAAAACGTTTTATGCCAAGAGGGACATACTCTTTTCGCGTATGCAGAATATAAGTGATTATACAAAGAACATTCATATAGAAGCAGTGCGGGAAACCTTTTTGAATGAAATCGAAACGATAGATTATTTGCGGATAGATTACGAAAAAATATTAGACCAAATTAATCATTTGGAATTACAAATCGACCCGAAATACATAGTGAACTACCAACCGCTGCTGGCATTCGAAGATATGTTGTGTCGCGTGAAAATAACTGCGAGATCTCTACAAGCTCAAAACGAAGCAAAGCCGGAAACACAGGTACGTCCAAGTGACTCGATTAGGTTGCCGCCAATAGATATTCCGGTATTCAATGGTGATATTAAGACGTGGCCCTTCTTCTTCAGTAGTTTTCAAAACAATATACACAATAACCCATCGTTATCGGACGCCGAAAAATTATATTACTTAATTAGTAAACTTAGTGGCAGGACACAGTCGATCTGCTCTGGTTTTACACCTACAGCAAACAATTACTTATTAATATTCGAAACGCTTAAAACTAAATATGAAGATAGGAGAATGTTAGCTTCCGAATATTTGAACCAGATATTCGATCTTAAACCTATATCATCCGCGAACATCAACGGCTTAGAGCAGTTTCTAGATAAATTTGTGGCATCGGTGGCTGCACTTAAGAATTTGAAATTTAATGATCTTATGGACGTGGTGTTTCTCCATGTTGCATTAAAGAAATTAGACCCCGACACCGTGCGTGCTTTTGAAATGGAGCATCGTAGTTCGGAGATGCCTTACTTTCATTCATTAGCATCGTTCGTGCGAGATCAAATAAAGGTGATGCAGCGCTCTCCGAACGTTAAACAGGAGATTAAAAGGTGCGTCGACCGTAGACAAACTCAACCATCTAAAATAGCAGGGTCGTTAACTTACGTAACCGCTACGCCAACATCACTCCAGCATACTTGTATAGTATGTAAAGATAAACACGGTAATTTATATAATTGTGCGACTTTTCGTAAATATTCACCAAGCGAGCGTTATAAATTAGTAAAGACAAACAACCTATGTTTGAACTGCTTAAGCGATAAGCATTTAGTTGCAAAATGCAATTCGAGTTCCGTATGTAACAAGTGCGCCAGGAAACATCACACGCTATTACATTTTGAAAATAGCAACATAGCGGCGTCAAGTAAAGCGGACAAGGAATTCGCCCCTACTAAGGTCAACGATTCTAGCGGTCGACCTGGTGATGTCGCTCTGTGCTCATTGGCAAATATGGGAGCACAACCTCCTTCAACCGTGTTACTGGGTACGGCACGTATTTTGGTTAGGGATTCGCGTGGAAACGAACAAGCGTCCGTGCACTGCTGGACAGCGGAGCCCAAAATAGCTTTATAACGCGACAATGTTGTCAGCGCTTAGGCTTAGTAATAAATAGGTCACTTTCATGTCCGGTAATTAAAGGCATCGGAGGTATTAGTAAAGCGACACAGGGATATATAAATTTAAAATTTTATTCTCGGATAGATCGTAATGTTAACTTTGATATAAATGCACTAGTAGTAGATAGGGTCACTGAACGGTTGCCAACCGTTTCGGTTAACACCTCGGCAATGATTGAATTTAAGAATTTGACTCTGGCGGACGACACTTACGCCGTTCCTGGAAACATAGACATGCTCATTGGAGCATCGCTTTTCCCTCATCTTTTGTTAAACAATAAGGTCAGGGGCAACTCCTCGCATACCGCGCCTTACGCACTGGAAACCGTATTGGGCTATGTGATCCTTGGCTCCGCCCCCATCATAGATAGTATTTCGGCAACCTCTTATTGTGGTATGGCTGTCGAACCGCTCGAGTCGTTAGTCCGTAAATTTTGGGAGATGGAGGAGGTGAACGTCCCACCCATAGCTAGCTCAGATGACAGGTTATGCGAGGAAATTTACGTCCGCACGACCGTTCGTGATCGCGACGGTAGATATAGTGTAGCGCTACCCTTTATAGGAGATGTTTTATCTCTCGGCGATTCGCGTCAAATGGCGGAAAAACGTTTCTACAGCTTGGAGCGTAGGATGCTCGCTTCACCCCAGTTAAAGGAAGCTTACGACGGCGTCATTAACGAATATATAAGAGAAGGTTACATATCACTTGTGGCTTCGAAATTAGATAACTACGAAGACACACCGTCGTATTTCATACCACGCCACGGAGTCATTAGAAAGGACAAACTTACATCTAAGTTACGTGTAGTGCTCGACGCTAGTGCTAAAACTAGCACTCACCTGTCGCTTAACGATATCCTCTATAGTGGGCAAAATTTACAGGGCAGTTTATTTAATATAACAGTCAATTTTCGTTTGTTTAGTATAGCACTATCCGCCGATATTCGTCAAATGTTTCTTTGCATAGGGGTCCGTGAATGCGACCGTAGATTCCAACGCATTTTATATCGTTTCAACCCAAAGGAACCTCTAATGGTGTTTGAATTTAACCGCGTTTGTTTTGGTTTAAAGTCGAGCCCATTTCATGCGTTACGCACGGTGAGACAGCTCGCTCACGATGAAGGTCCCTCTTATCCTAAAGCTAAGAGGGCAATTGAGAGCGGATTATATATGGATGATTTTGTGTACTCGGTCGATAGCGTGGAGGAGGCAACCCTAACCACCGCCGAGGTTATAAGGCTCATGAAGTCGGGTCAGTTCGATCTTGTGAAATGGACTAGTAATTCGCGTCCGGTTTTGGATACAATCCCACTATCACACCGTCTTTCGGCGATAAAGGAATTCGACGATTCTGATATACACAAGGTGCTCGGTCTGTGTTGGTCAACAGAGTCCGACGTGTTTAGCCTTAAGGTAAATCCGCCCGTAGAGAAATGCACAAAGCGCACAATACTGTCATGCGTTGCTAGATTATGGGACGTAATGGGTTTCGTAGCTCCGGTGGTATTATACGCTAAGCTTTTGATTAAACAACTTTGGTTATTGGAATGCGACTGGGATGACTCGCCGCCTGACAGCATTGTTCGGTTGTGGCAGCGCTTTAGAGAGGAACTTCCTTTATTAAGAGAAATTAAAATACCGCGTCATATAAACGTAGATAGGAATAGCGCCATAACGGTCGTTGGGTTTGCAGACGCCAGCGAGAAGGCTTACGGGGGCGTTGTATATTTCCACGTCCAGAATAATGGTAGAAATTCGATTAGCCTCATTAGTTCTAAGTCGAGAGTCTCCCCCCGTAAGGTTGTCTCTCTGGCGCGCTTAGAGCTTTGCGCAATATTAGTACTCACCAAGCTTATTACCGCAGTTATCAGCGCATGTAGGGATAGAGTTCACATAGAAAGGATATTTGCCTTTTCCGACTCCACCGTCGCCTTATGCTGGGTTCATTCTTCACCCCACCGTTGGGATACGTTTGTTGCGAACCGAGTGGCCAAGATACAAGACGAGTTAGAAACGCGGAACTTTTATCACGTGTCCGATACGGAAAACCCCGCCGATTGTCTATCCCGTGGACTCACCCCGATGCAAATAATGGACCACCCGCTTTGGTTCCACGGACCTGCTTGGGTTCACTTGGATCCCTCGCAATGGCCAATAACCGATTTCGAACCTTCGTCAGTGTCACAACCGCCGGAAGAGAAGAGACACGCTCTAGTGGCGAACGTTTCGAGCGAGGTTTCTCCAATCATTGCTTTGGCGAACCGCTTGTCCTCTTGGTCGAAATTATTGCGTAGCGTAATTTACGTTTGTCGATTCGCGAAGCTGTTACCGCGACGTTCGTATGTCTTAGCATCCGATTACAACTATGCCGAGTCGCTAGTATTACGTGAACTTCAACGTGCGCACTTCTCTGAAGAAATTACAAGATTACAATCGAATAGAGCTTGTAGTCGCGCCTTTCAACGCCTTAAGCCATTTTTACAGGATGGGATTGTAAGGGTAGGTGGACGCTTGTCCAACTCGCAATTGAGTTTCGACCAACGGCACCCTATTGTTTTACCGCGTAAAGACCATATCATGAACTTATTAGTCGATTACCATCATAAATTGAACTCGCACGCTGGCCCCGACTTGTTGATGTCGATTTTGCGTCAGAATTATTGGATTCTTTCTGCACGTAGTTTAATACGCAATCGGGTGCACAGATGTATAGCTTGCTTTCGGGCACGCCCCAAGCCGTCATTTCCGGAAATGGCGGAACTTAGATCTTGTAGAGTAATACAATCAGTAAAGTCCTTCACGCACACTGGGTCTGATTTCGCTGGCCCGTTTAAGGTCACGCTCACTCGCGGGCGTGGTATAAGATCCACAAAGGCTTACGTCTGCATTTTCGTATGTCTAACTACTCGAGCGGTGCATATAGAACTCGTTGGTGATCTAAGCACAGCAGGCTTTATGGGTGCATTTAAAAGATTTCTATCCCGCAGAGGCCCTGTAAGTAAATTGTATTCGGATAACGGTACGGACTACGTCGGTGCAAAACGTATTCTATCAGAACTACATGAGCTCTTAGCTAGCAAATATTATAATTCGGAGTTCGCTCACATTCTAGCCGAGAACCGCATTGAGTGGTCTCTGAACATCCCAGCCGCGAGTCATTTTGGGGGCAATTGGGAGACTAATATCAAGAGTCTAAAGAGTCATTTATACCGAGTAATAGGAGATCAGATTTTGTCCTTCGAAGAGCTAAGTATGGTGCTCGCTCAAATTGAATGCGTAATGAATAGTCGCCCACTTTGTCGTACGTTGTCTAGTGACCCCTCGGAACCGCTGGCTCTAACTCCAGCACATTTTTTGAATTTAACGCCTTTAAAGTATTTGCCAGCCGCCGATATGGATGAGAACAGACTTAGCATTTCCGCACGCCACAAATTATTAGATCGGTTAGTGCAATCGTTTTGGAAACGATGGAGGATGGAATACTTGCATACTTTGCAGTCTCGGCAAAAATGGAACACAGAAACTGAGCCTTTAGCTGTAGGAACTGTAGTTGTGCTCACCAAAGAGAATACGCCTCCTCTCCACTGGCCGTTAGGAATTGACGAAGAGGTCCTTCCCGGTTCCGACGGAGTAATTAGGATAGCTCGCGTTAAGACCACGGTTGGGTCTTACTTGCGTCCGGTTGTCCGTTTGTGCCCCCTGCCTCTTCCATAATTTAAATTAGCTTTCTAGATTAAAATTGTAGTTGAATTTAGGTAATATTAGCGTTAGTTAGTTATTTTGTTAGTTGATCTTAGCTCTAGTTGTTTTAGTTAATTTTGAAGGCAATCCTTCAAGGGCGGGGGAGATGGTTGCGCGGAAAACCCATTCGTATTATTATATTTGACGGTAGGTGCCAAGTCGTTTATTCCTTCCAAAACGATATCATTCATACCCTCCTATCGACACATCGTGGTGGTGGGGTGGGAGGGGAAAGAAGATGATTCTAGAATGTCGCGTAATCATCGGAGCCGAGGACATATAAGACACGCGCGACCGTTGCGCGCCCTCTTCCCACCGCGCCAGTCATTGGAACAACAGCTCTCTTCCCGCCGCGCCAGTCATTGGAACAACAGCTCTCTTTCCGTCGCAGTCGTCGTTGAAACCACACCGCTAGTAGAAACCGCTTTAGCCTGGAAGCAGTCGAGCTCCAGGAAACCCGCCTCACCTCGTGTGAGATATAGTCGCGCACCGCCTCTCTCCGGAGTGTTTCAGAAGAAGTTCCAGAAGTTGCAGCTATAGTGCTCAACAGGATAGAAGAAACCCCGGTGAGTCAATACTCCTTTAATTAGTTCCTGCCTGATATAATTGTTTTAACCCGCTCCAATTTGTGTTTTCCTAATCAGGCAGGATTCCTTTTCATCGACTTGGCAAAATAATAGTTTTAGTTTTAGGGAAGAGCGAGTGCATTATACCGCATGCTATAGTAGTCGCCTTTACGTAAGCGTAGAAGCAATCGCATATACAGTCCACTTTAGTTAATATCTCGCGTAATAGGTTTAAGGTTCGACCGGGGAATTAGACTTCGGCAGCCTTAGACACGTGGCTCCACCAACGATAGTGGTATTACTTTCACTTTTTATACGCTTCGCTACGTTTGGTCATGAATAAATATATAAAAGGAAATGATAAATTTACATAAATATATATTATTGTACATAAATAAATAAAAACCCAACCAGATGGAGGCTCTCGGCAGAGGATGATGTAGGTGATATCGGGGAGCACCGCCTTCTGCATTTGAGTCTGGAGCGATCCGTTACGAACTCCCAGTCACCGCAGGTGACCTGAGAGGCTGGCCTCCCACATGTCGATCATCTCGTGAGCTAGGTCCAGATATTTTTTTAACTGCTTCGGCTTTCACGAGGTTCTCGTCTTACGGATGGTGATGTCGACTAAAAATATCCTCGACTGTGTCTGGTCTATCTGTCGTTTAGTCTGTCTGTGATGATGGCCCGGTCCCAGTAGAGCTTGGGGAGATCATTTTAGAGCGCAGCTTCCGGCAAGGTCTTATTATTATTAATTTTATTTTTATGGAGTACTTATATAGATTTCTCATCTGGTTAAAACTGTATAGATATATAAATAAACATGATAGTAATACATAAATATATATAAAAATAGTAAAATAAATAAATAAAAATACATAGATAAATTATTATTACAGTATTAATATCATAGTGACTGTCAAGATTCAAAAAACTATATTTCTCATCATTTTTTTTAATGTGCGCTACTTAAAATTTTCAATCTCCGTTCTAGCAAGCGTGGCAAATATGGAATATACACTCTATGTGAGTGGTAGGCGATAGGCTGAATTAGGATGTGGAAAAGCCTACTTCGACTACTTTAAAGGGAAGAGATCATAGAATACTATAAAACACTTATATATAGTTATTCATATATAGTCTATGGAATAGAACGACATGTCACTCCAGAAAGATCTTATAGTTTCCGATAGATGGGTTATTCAAACGTGATCAAGTGATCTAGAAATAGATCTAGATTCTTCTGACAATGGACGAGCGTCGTTTTCCACGATCCACGCTCAGATGTAGACTCGTCGCGATTGTGGCTGATAAAGAACAAATGGACGTGCAGATTTCATGACGTTATTTCCTTTACAGCTAAGTACGTTATAAATCTGCTCATGGAATGCCTCGTTTCCAGTAATACTGTCTCTGGTTCTCTACACTCACCATACGAAACACGGCAGCACTGAGTTGCGATTTTACGGTGATATTCCGTAAGAGCATGGTTGAAAAGGAACCAGGGCAAACGTTAAACTAAGAAACAGAAGGTGGGAATCGAGGCTTCTCTCGATCCGGCCTCCTATAACGTCTACGTTGGGTTCGGGAACAACGTATGTAATCTCCGCAACGGAGTAACACACAAGGGCGATAACCTCTTCCTTTTCAGAAAATAGGTTCAGGCGGGGATTACGGGTCTTCCGAAGTCGTCCCGGTCCCAACGCCTTAATTCTTCGATGTGGACTGTATTATTTTGAGGGAAGAATTGCTTGGGAATAAAACAGCAATTATCTTCAAACCGTTCCGTGAGAGAGTAATTACTTTTCCCTATCACTTCCCTACACTTTTTCTTTCTTCTTCTTATTGACTGCTGGTCTTGCACTTTTCCCGAAGTTTCTCTGAACTTCCTCGAACGATTCCCGAAAGATTCCCGAACGAATTGCAAGAAAACTCGTTTACTGAGCTACCCCAGAGCTATAAGCGAAAGTGAGCCGCGCCATTTGTGCGTTTGCGCAACTCAATTACATCAATTTGGTCTATCACTCTCTCACGGTTTACTCAATAACTTTATTTGTATAAGACATACATTTATACGATTTACTTATATAGATAGCACAAAAAATATCTATACTACGATATACATTGCATTTTTATATCACAAAAAACCTTTTATTTATTTAACAAAATATACCTATTTTACTCACATGTTCAAAGTTGGAATTTCTTAAATATTTAACATAGAAAGTTAAAAAAATATTTTCCACTTGAAATTATGCATATCTTAACTAATACAATAGTTTAATTTACATTTTTCCCATACATTTAAAACACTTTTAAATTTCTTGTACAAAACTATCATTATTTCACTTATTCACAGGAATTTTCACATAAAAATAACACAGAATTCAATCAATCCGAAATGTTACAAGTCATTTTTACATAAATTGCTGAAATTGCAAATATTTAAATTTCTACATATTTGGCCTCCTAAGTACGTGGCTAGAGTGCGTCTATGAACTCACACTATTTGAACAACTAACTTTTGCACGGCTATCGACTATTAGTAAAAATGGAAAGTTAGTATACACTAATATCAACAATACTAGGTGAATAAATGATTCTACACAATTCTCGTTGAAAACTATTTCTAATCAGATTCTTATCAGTTATCATGTCTCTTATCAGATAACATAGACAAAATATTTCATGAATCAATACATTGAAAATAGGCATTTGTTTTCATACAAAACATATCAAACTCATATAAGACAATACTAATGCAATTAATTTCCATTAATTCTACTTATGCACAGCGATCATCTCGACCGGGGAACAAATCCTGCTCTCTAACTTTATTTTAATATTTCTTTAAATTAACATTATTGGAAAGATGATTTCAACCGGGGAACAAATCCGGTAACATAATTTATATCTTAAAAATTCCCTACGTGAATTTATTAAGAGATATTACTAAGAAAACGATAAACTATTCCGGCCTGGGAGTCGAACCCAAGACCTTCATATCATTAATTCGATATTTCTTTAAGATTCAACTAAGTATTTTCTTATTAGAATATTATTGCTCGATAATTTGCTTTTTAGAAGCTATTCGTAATCGGTTAACTAATAAATTGAAATAAATATAAAAATAAATATAAAAATAAATAATGGTAATTGCCCGCTTTGACCGACTTATTCGTGCCACAACCATAATATAGCTGCTGCGTGGCTCTACTATGTAAACAAAATGTTAAACACTTAAATCAATTCTTGCTCGCTAATGATGTATCCCCGGCCTTAATTAGTAATTTCCCCACATTACGCTACGTTGTGGGAAGTTGGATGCGTTTTGCGGAAGTGCTCTTTAAAGGTATTAGTTAGTATGCGCGGAACACTGCACCTGACCTCAGCTTCTCAATGTCATCACTGGCGAGTGATGTCTCTATATTTTTTATAGAATACAGTCTACCTAATGATAAGTAGATGCTGTGGCTCATAGCCATCTACATGTCTCCTCTATTAGAAATCAAAATTCAGGTGCATTGTCACCCCTGAGAACTAAGATGGGTTCCTTCGTCTCCCATAAAAAGGCTCTCCGGTTCTCTACGCTTAATATACGAAACACAGCAGCAATATTCTGGTGTTTTACGCTGGTACTCTGTGATTGTAATAATAGTTAACGTAGTTAGCGCACGTAGTGAGTTGTTATTATACGCTGATAATCTGTGGGAGCGCGCTACTTCTCCGGTCGGGCCGACCTATTCGTGCCACAACCATGTTACTGCAGCGTCGCTGTACCATGTACGAGTATAAACCGGGTACAGAAAATTTACATATACAAGGATAAAAGTTCTTACATATGCCTAACTCCTTAGCACAGGCCTGCCCTCGTTTCTGAGGTTTTTAGGGCAAAGGAATGTCCACTGTCTTTCCCCACTGCGTGTTAGAGAACAAACATGCAGGATTTCTCACATTTTTTTCCATCACCACTAAGCGTGGTGAATTAGCACTTAATATTGCAATGAACAATTTCATTGTTGCCCACGGGGATCAAACCCCGGTTGCTCGTGTACTATAATAATTACGATGAGCGATTAACCCCTGAGCAATCACGGGTTTATACCTAGTTAGCATCCTTTTTATCTATTCATTTATTTATTCATACTAAGGTTCAATGTTACTGAAATTATCTCGTCAGTTTGTCGGCGAGAACACGCTCTTAAAACTATATATTGCTAGCGAGCCACGCGGGTGATTTCTGGATCTCGACGACAGCGACACCTACCGGGTCCAATTGTAAATGTAAACCATCCCCAGGGTCCCTGTGCGTTCCAGCGAGACTTAGACAGCAGTTGATTTTTATACTCGTATGTACCTAGAGATTATGCACCATCGCCTACAATAAAAATACAATTTATTATCTTCAAAAAACATTAAAAAATCCAAGGCTAATACAATTAATTACAAAATATTTTAAAATGAATAAAAAAGAATAATAACACCTACGATATCCTTTATCAAAAATGAATAAGAAACACGGATGATTGATAGTCATTAAGGTTCTTTATGAAGAATTTCATAAACAATGAGTACAACGAGGGAGTTGTATATTTGTTTCACTCGTTCGTCGATAATTTTACAAGGATGGCATTGTTGTAGAATAATAGGGTCGTTGGTGCGAGGCCGCGAGGTGGCCGAGTAGCGGAAGGTACACCATTTAGCCGTCATCGAATCAAATGTGACAATCCGCCATTGTCGGAAACACGTTTATTGTCTTCGCCTTGTTTAGATATTTCATTATTTCATCGATTGTGAATTCAGTAAATTAAAAATAGAATAGCTTGTTATTAACAATGCTCAGGTAAATAATGACATTTTTTAAATTCGGTAAGACATACTTCCTATTTATTACCTATAATGAATTCATTAAGGCGTAGTAAGTAAGACATAGGCGAAGTAATTCTTACCAATTTCCGTAAAGTAACGCCCGATTCTATTGATTACATCTTATTTTAATATAATACAATCCCACCTGGTGATAAGACATAGTAGCCTAAAATCACATTATAATAATAAATGGATTTATATACTGTGCTAAGATGGTCGAGAGCACTGACTTAACAAAAACCTATTTATTGTTGCCTTCAAGATATACCTATACATTGATAGAAAGACAAATCCTGCCAGCTTATTCCGTTTAACCGTTTGATTCGAATGCGTGGTAAGTCAAGAACGAAAGGGTGGAGACTAGTTGAGTGTCTGGTTGTACGATGATGGAAGGGAGAGGGAGGAGTTAATTTATGCAATTCCAGCACGCACTCTCTGAAATGCATCCTGTAGAAAACTAAAAGGCTTGGTACTGTGTGCCTGTGTTCGAGTCTGGTAAAATTACCGTACTTTAGAGTCTCTTTTTATTTTTTAATTATTTTTTATTGAGGGATTTTCGTTAATCTTAACATGTCAGTCCCGTAGAACCATATAATTGAAAACACAGAACAATTTATTAAATTTCTTCTATATATAGTATAAAAGAAAGTCGCATCCCACCATCTGTACGCTTTGACCTTTAAAATACGCAACGAATTTTAATAAGGTTTTCATAAATATACAGAATGATTCAAGAGTAAGTTTTATATGTACAATACATTTTTGAGAGCAAGCGTGACAAACGAGCACACAGTCCACCTGATGGTAAGTGGATGCTGTAGCCCGTAGACTCTTACAACTGCCCTCGATTAAGAATGCAAAGTTAGGTGCGTTGTCACTCCTGGGGACTGAGATGTCTCGTTTCCAGACAAAAGGTTTTGAAGCGACAATGACCTAATGGCAGGGCGCGGACCGCGAACTCAAAAAGGTCGTGGGTTCGAATCCGCCATTCGACTACTGGCGTGAACCACTCGTAACACAAGCAATTTAAGCTTACCACGAGTGGTTACTGGGAATATTAGTAATGTTTATAGCGTTGTTAATATTCTTTTTATTAAAAAAAAAGTTCTTCGGTTATCTACACAACAGCTTTAAGCTGCTATTACACGCTACTGTGAGAGCGTGGGCCTACCCGGTTGAGTCAATCCATTCGTGCTACAACAAATATAGCTGTGGCGTGACTCTACCACATAAAAATCATACATGCAGTAGAGAAAAAGTGAGAATTTCAAAGATTTTCCTGGTAGGTGGCGCTTTTGTTGATAATCAGAAATCACCCGTGCGAAGGCGGGCGGATCGCTAGTGTACCTTATACTAACTGCTATTTAATGTATACCTAAATAAAACACCATTTAAGCAGCACTTGACAAGGGTTCAGAGAATGCTTTGATATTCATTTAAGTTACAAATTATAATGTTAGTTTTGACCACCAATAGTTACTTTCGTGATTGTTTCCGGAACATTCCGCAAACAGTTGTTATATATTTTTTTTCTATTGTGATGCACGTTTCTTAATTCGGAGATTGTTTCTTTCATCGTGAAAGCAAACTTTTTGCACGAAATGTGGCCGGAACGCACTCGCATTGCTGATTCAATAAATTGGCCTCGTATTTGAACTAATTAATAAGCTGACGTGAAAATAGGTCAGTCATACAGCTCAAAGAAACGACAATTTGTGAGCAAGAAAGGTTCTCGAATGGCAGCGTTATAATGATAAGCAAAGTGTGAGACAGCCCCATACTAGACTCTACTGTCACTCGGGACTGTGGTTTTTTGTATTCCTTGGGGGAGTACTCTGTTCAGCAATAGACTCAAGGGCTTTAATTATGATGATGATTAATTAAACTAAGTTAAATTGCGAATATACCAGTTGGATACGAATTATTTGGAGATTGTCTTGCTTCATAGAATAGCCCTTCCAGAGAACTTGCTATTCATTTGATATCGTCCTCCCAGCTTTAACGTTGTCCCTTTTCCCCTTTTGTTTTGCCCAGTACAGGTTTTTATACGTGGTAGATACACGCTGCAGCTATATTATCGTTATAGCACGAAAAGGTCGTCCGATAGTGGACCTCATTCTCAGAATACCAGCGTGAAATAGCAGCTCAAAGTTCCTGTGTTGCGTATGATAAGTGTCCAGCCCACTTTTTACTTATTCTATCTTAGTTCTAAGGGTTGGCGAATGACAACGCATTTACATTTTAATTCTTAATCGAGGATGAAAAAATCTCAACCTCATTTGAGACCGACAGAAGAAACGGATTGATAATAGACATTTTTATAAAATGTTTGCCATGACCCTCATAGATTTCCTCATCGGGGGATTTTGCCACAGTTGCCACACTTGGTAAGCGGGCTGGCAACCGCAGTTTTTATTATTTTGATTTGTTATCTGGATGATGCTGCTGCCCATCTCCAGTTTCACTTTTCAGGATACTCTCGGGATAATATGGGGCAGTAGATATTCTTACACTGCCACTTCACGATCAGTTGACTGTTTAAAGAAATATTTTCCCCGAAGCCTATGTGCTCGTATATTCTGCTAGTCGTCTCGTTAATGTACTAAGCTATTTTAACACATCCCAAGGTAATGTGTTGGTTATTTTACACGAGCACGTCAATACACACCCACCACCCATGAATACATCCCATTCTGTTTTTTTTTGCACGATAATAGAACAAGCACACAGTGAACCTGATGATAAGAGCATGCTGTAGCTTGCTGGCACTGACATAGTGGGGATGATATGCATTGGGAATATTGTATATATAGCATAGTGGTAGATGTGTTGTCACCCTGGACGAAAAATATGCCCCTGTTAAATGATGAGATATTATGTGATTGATTAACATGATAAGACTGATGAATGATGAGTTATATTGTATGGTGTGTGTAGAAAATCAGAGACACTTTGTCTCTAATTTTCTATATACACCATATAAAATAGAGCAGGTTTATGCTGCCATTTCATGCTGGTTTTTTTAAAGATCGTAATGGAGCCAGTGGGCCAGACCATGCATGCTACAGTCATGATATCCTCTAGACCGAATTACGATGAGAATAGGCTAGACCATGCATTATTTTTAACGTAGTAGAGATATGCTGTAGCTTAATTATGACTGTAGCATCAGGGATTTCATCTTAGTCCTTAATTAATCGAGGATAGATGTAGGTAGGTGTCTATGGGCCACAGAATCGACCGTCCAGGATGACTTTGTGCTCGATTGTCACCCTAATTCTATATAAAAAAAACTAAACTATGGCTAGAACTTGTCCAACAATTATAAAGAGTCATCGCTTCAACAAGGCCCTACTGCAAGAAGAATTAGTGAGAGTAAGTTGTCGACAGCTCAAACACCGGGATTCATAAAAGAAACACCATATATTCTACATATACTCATCTTATATTATCTTAATACATCACAGGATGTACCTAATATAATAGCAAATAAAATCACACGTACTTACAGCTTGTCTTTCAATAATTAAATAACAACTACTTCTGCGCTTTATTGTTTTCAACTTACTTCAGTTCTTCTTAAACTCGAACCGGAATGCCTATCTTTTTCGAGTGTCAATAATAACTCAATCATACATTCAAGCATTCGAATGAACGATCGAATGTACGATTGAACCCATCATAAATAAGCAGAATAAATGCAGACTCAGTTAGGGTTGCCAGAAAGGAGCTAATAGCTCGGCCATCCTGTTCCGAGTGAGTTCTTAAGTTTATGACTTATTTAAAAAAAATAAAAAAGTATTCATAATTCTAGTATGTATTACATTGTATTATATTATATTATTACATATTTAGTGCACACAAATTAAAAATATTTTATAAAAAATTAGCTTTTGTCTTTTATTATCATCTATATGGAAACTATCTTAATCTTAATCTTAATATATATAAATTACGTGTCACGTTGTTTGTCCGCGATGGGCTCCTAAACTACTTAACCGATTTTAATCAAATTTGCACACCGTGTTCAGTTTGGTCCAACTTGAGAGATAGGACAGTTTTTTGCCCATGAGGGACCCAGATTTTTTTTGCGAATCTGAGGATTTTTCCAACATTTTGTCATGTCCTATTGGATATGACAAAATGTCGTCGAAAAAGGCAAAACAGCGTCTGCCTGTCAAGCTAGTGTTTATATAAAACTTCTTTTAATTACATAATTAATTGAAAATATTTAACTTTAATCAAAACAAATAAATTGCTTTCATGTTTCTTTATAATCAATGAACTTTTTGAATCTTTGTACATTTTGATCTTACTTAGTCCCGTACATTCATTATCTCTACTCGAAAAATCTCTAGCGAAATTCAGCCAAGGCTGCATTTGTCTAGAGCAATTAAGCTGGCTTTCCACTATGGGATATAATATATTATATTATATCCCGAAATATAAATTATATCCCACCATTGTCCTTCACACTGTGAGATATATGCGTTCGTCATTGGACGATCTGAGGACGTAGCGGAGGCGCGGAAGGGGAGTGCGGGGTACAGGAGGTGAAATATAATATGAAACTATCGCTCGGTCGACCGAAAAAATATTTATAGTTTGAGATGTAATATATATTATATATATCTCAGTGGAAACGGTTCCATTTAAGAGTACGGTGAGCGATATTAATTTATATCTCGAGATGTAATATAAATTATATTATATCCCATAGTGGAAAGTCGGCTTCACAACCTCATAACGACGGCCATTTTTGCGAGTCAGTGGTTCAATTAAATGCCTTTAGGCAGCACTCTTGCCATGCGATAATGTCCTTGAAACTTAGGCACTAGCTTTTTGGATTTACCATCCCCGGCCTATAAATTTTTATAGGTTTTCTATGCTTACTAAACGTAGTAATGTGGACCCTGAGGGGGCCTTGGGGGACCCTGAGAGGGTCGAGGGAAGCCCTGGATAGGCTGAGGAGGGCCCTGGCGGGGCCGTTGTTGGAGGGCCGGGAATGAGCGGTCATTCACCGGCGGTGGAGCTTTCCTACTGGGGCGTGGTTGAGGTGCGCGTGGGCAACCCTTGTAGTTCGCCGGGTGACCTGTCTGGTTGCACAGGACACAGGCGGGCGGGGATTCGGCGTCTTTGGGCCGGGGACACTCTTTGGTGTTGTGAGGTTCCAGGCACTTCACGCACCTGGGTGGGGCGGAGCAGTTGGCCGCCGCGTGACCATATAGCTGGCAGCGGTGGCACTGCGCCGGGAAACCGGGCCTGTGTGGGGGCTCAACCTTCACCCTTGACAGGCCGCACACTGTGCGCACCTGCCGGAAGATGGCTTTCGCCTCCGGCACGTTGGACAGGATTACTAGGGCAAGGTTGTACCTCTTGCCCGTACGGTTGTGATTTTATATACTTTCTAGCCCTATCCCTTATGTGAGCTACCTTCTTGTGTTGTTCTGTTGTTGTTGTTGTTGTTTGTACCATGTTTTGTTTGTTTTTCTTTTGTAATACTATCAGCAATTATATGATACAATAACTATTTTTCTCATCAGTCTTTTTCTGACCGAAAACGAATGGGTTTGCATTTTAAAGCGACAATGATTCCCTGACTACCTCATTATGTAGCATTTCATTTACCATGCCATTTGCCAATGTCCGAACATATGATAAACGGTACGGCTTATAGAAAAAAAGTAAGAAAGAACCATTTATTTGATAATCACATTTACGCACAATTTAAGAAATGTAAATACAAATAATACAAATGGCAAAAATATGCGTGACGTTAATTAATAATTAAATAAAAAAGAATTTAAAGATCAAATGTGGCATCAAATAGGTCTCCAACTCAGAATCATTGTCTTCAAACTCTAAAACCATATAAAGCATTCCTTTGAAAAATCTATCGCGATATTCAGATCAGTTAAGCCCTTGCCATAATTAATTTAATCGTCGGGATTAAGTGAATTAAAAGACATCGAACAACAAGCGAGAAATGACACGGAATCTCAATACATACAATTATAATATCCGGTAATTCTGTGAACGTGTGCCCTAGGAGAAGAGGGTAACTTAAAACGTAATCATCTACTGTATATATGTCAAAAGTTTTTCGGATACCCTGAACTTCTACTTTGGCAGCCACTTCCCCCACAGAGCAAACAAGATTAGCTCCAGTTCCTCTTAGCACTGGGAGGTCATTTGAAAACTTTGTATCAAGATTTAATTCCTTAGCCGTGCTCTTCCAAATGAGTGAGCATTGGCTTCCCAAATCAACGTGATACGTTACTTTTGTACCTTTAATTTTACCTTTCAAAACATACTTGTCAATAGCAATATCGGAGACATAGAGCTTAGATACCTCTTTTTCATTTTTATCCGTTTTGTTCAGGAATTTAGTCTTATTAACTTTAATTCCGTTATTATTTCGAAAGCAATTAGGAACAGTGATGTTCAAATCCATGGCGTAAATTAATTACATTTAAAAGTTTGTCGAATCTGAAACTAGAATGCCTAATTTAGTTAGAATTAAACGTAACGTAAACACTCACGCCTGTCACCCAGAGGGGTAGGCAGAGACTACGGACTTCCACGATCCTGATATACCTCCCTCGCCTCCTTTACATCCATATATCTACGCATACATGCTCGTCGGTTAAGGGTACTCCTAATGTGGCCCATTTTTTATAGAAGAGGGGGCACACGAGCATACGGTTCACCTGATGTTAAGTGAACACCGCTGCCCATGAACAACCGCAACACCAGGGGCATTGCAGGTGCGTTGCCGGCCCTTTATAAAAGAGTAAGCTCTTTTCTTGAAGGTACCCAGGTCGTATCTGGTTCGTCGTGGTTAATTATCCACAGAGAGGTCGTACGCGGAAGAAAACTACTAGCAAAATGTACAGTGGTGGACCGCCAAGCATCCAGATGGTGTGGATGGTATCGTGAGGTTTGTCGCGTAGTGCATTCATGAAATTTGGCGGCTGGGATTAATCCGAACAGTTCCTCAGATAGATGAAGAATCCGAACAATTCTTTACTCCCCGTCATAGATGCGATCAAATGCGCAAAGAGATGCAACATCTCTTCGCAGCGCCAGTGAATCGAGCTGATCGGAAAGCACTCGGTCATCGACGATTCGAGCCGCTCTGCGCTGTATGCGGTCAAGTGGAAGGAGCTGGTACTGGTGAGCCCCAGCCCAGAGATGGGAACAGTATTCCATGTCATAACATTAAAACATAAATGAAATACTAAGAATTATGATTAATGACATTAAACGAATTACATCAATAACTATTGTAATTATAAAATGAAATGAAATCTATGATTACGAAGTAATTATAAAATTGTAATTAATTTTATAATTAAAATTATAATTACTATCAAATTAATTCAATAATTTGAATTATAAAATTTATGATATTTTTAGTTTCACTTTAAAAATGGTTAGGTATATTGTCAAAAGTTATATTGTAATATTTCATTGGTATGGATTACAGATTTTTCGGGCCCTATAGTGGCGGGGTGGGAATATCCACTACCCCCTATCGTACCGTGGGTGTCGTAAGAGACGTCAGAAGGAAATAAACAAAGAAATGGGCAGCAACTCGAAATAATAAAAAACTGCGGTTACCTACCCTACCGCTCATCGTGGCTAACTATGCGTAGGCAACCTCCAATAGACGGAGTGACGAGCTGGTAAGACATGCAGGAAGTCAGTGGATGCAGGTGGCTCAGGACCGTTCCTTGGAGAAAGCCTATGTTCATTGGTGTACTTGTGAAGGGCTGTAATGATAAATGATGATGACGAGTTCCTATATCATTCATCCGATCCAAAACTCGTGAGTTAGGTTATTGACAAAAAAGAGGCACAAACCAAGCACGCCGGGTACAGGTAGCAAAGAATAAAAATTATATACTAACTAGAATTGATTGCGATTAGGTTTTAATTTTCTTGCACTGAACGCTAATTCTATTTCTACAATAAAAGTAGCCTATTTTACTTCTTATAACATCAGCTACGTGCCAGTGAAAGTACCGTCAAAATAGGTTAAGCCATTTCGGAGATTACCCGGAACAAACAAACAGACAAGCAGATAAAATTTATATATTTTTTTAATTATAAGTATCGTATATACTTTCTTATGAAAATCTCTTATTTTGATTTTTAATCAGACACTTCATTGTTATTTACTATTATAGATTATAAGCTAATACACTAGGTATATAACATTGTTTTAATCGCGAATCTAAGAACTAAGATTAATAAAAAAGAAACAAACGTCCACTGACATACATTTTTTTTTGTTCCAATGGTCACTTGATGTACCTAATGTTTTTACAAACTGTAGGTCATTTTTTGCAGATGACTAAGTTACGTCTTCCTTTATCGTCGACAGAGGAGTCCACACCGTTACAGACACACTCGCGATGATTTGGCATTGAAACACTGATACTAACGGCTTGAGGTACACGCGTACAGCCACTAATAATAATCTATGTATTGAATGGGCGGCGCTTCGTCCCCGACTAAGTTTTTTGACCTCCTTTGTATTTATTCGTACAGTTCGTTTACCTTTTTTGTTTAGTTTTTTTTTCTCAATCGGAGTGCATATCTTACGAACAACAATGACATAGGTTAGAATATTTTAAAACGATCCGCGCCTGCCAGACACAAGTGCAAGGAACGGAGATGTTTATTTATTTATGTATTTGATTTTGGGTATGTAACATAAGATACTATTAAATACTATGTATTATATTAGGCTTAGGACCGTGCTTTATGGCATTCCTTGGGGAGGCCTGTGTTCAGCAGTGGACTTGTGAACGAATGTAATGATGATGATGATGATGATTACATGCAAATAATTTTTTTTAAATATTTGTATTAAAAATTATCATTTCTTGAAAGAAATTGAAAATGTCGGCATTTTGGAGATTGTAACCACAGATTAAAAAATATTCTTAAAAGCGACACAAAAAGCTGTGGTAGTTCAGATGGTTAGCGCTCGCTGTAAATTTCATAGTACGTTGGAAAATCAGGTTCGATCCCCGCCGGCACCAATGAAATTGTTAATTGCAATTTTTAAAAGAAAATGCCAAAACATTTTTTAATATTCACAATTCGAGATCAATTTAAGTTAGTTAATAAGAAATATGAAATGAACAAAAATTCTAGTCACACTACCAACTTCCTGACGCCGGGCTGTTACTGGAAATTTCTAGATAGAAAAAAAAAGAAAAGTTACCGCCGAATATAGGTCCCACAGCTGGGCACAGGCATTCCCTCATTTCTGAGAGGTTTCTAAGGGCAAGGAAGTGTCCGCCGCGCTGCCCCAATTCGTGTTGACGAACTTAGCTTGTCTTCGAAATATTTTTTTCTTATTCCTCAGACATGCAGGTTTCCTCACGATGTTTTCCTTCACCGCGGAGCACGTGGTAAATAAACACTTAAAATTGCAATTAACAATTTCATTGGTGACGGCGGGGATCGAACCGGGTTACCCACGTTCCTTTACTTTTACAGAAAGCGTTAACCATCTGAGCTACCACGGCTCAAGTGGTTGACGCTCGCTGTTATTAAGATTTTCTTGACAGAAAAACTTAATAATTGATTTTTAGCCCGACCCGATTTGAACCCGCGCCCTCATGAACAACAGTTTTAGGGCCGCTGAACCAACGAGGCAGTCACAGCAGTTCCATTATTGAATTAAGAAGCCAACATAATTATAATTTTTGTTGGAACAAACATCCCATTCCACTATTATCTTATATGATTTTTTTAACAGCGGTGAACAAATTAATATTTATTCGCAAATTTAGGTAACATAACGCGCAATAAAAATGTACATATGGCAAAGAATTTTTATGGCAGCTTATTGTAAAAGTCATGTCAATATGTTAATCATATCTTATAAAATTTTGACTGATATTGAATTAATTGCTTAATTTAACAGTCAGTCACTATATGGACATAGGAAGTAGATTCCTCATGTACTTATTATGTTAAGTAGTCTGTTGGCGAGAGGCTTGGCGTCTCCCTAGGTAATTTGGAGCAGGCGAGTGGCGTTTCAGCAGTCGCACATCCTAGTGATTAGTATTTAACACATCCTGGTGAATACGTGATGGACACTTGCTGACATAATATTAAACAGCTATATGTAATTGACACAACTAAAAGATAAAGGCTAGTTCTAAACTAAATATCTTAAAATTAACAAGTCATAAAAACATTATATCCAGTTTTTTTTACTACCTACTATGTCGTTGGACGTTATTAGACGTGTATCACGTAGTTCATTGTGGAGTCATTCATTGGGTTTTAACCTTTTAACTTAAAGTAATATTCTTAGTAATATAATACATTGTAGTATTGTTTGTTGTCCCAAAATATGAAAAAGGAATGCCGTAAAGTTAATGTAAAATAGACGGCGCTATCGTCACACCACAAGCGAATGAAACGAAACGAAAGCTGAATCACGCTATTAAATTTTCCAAATTACTTTCGTATTTACGGAATAACTCCGTTCTGCCACATAGAGATCTTCTCTTTTCCTTCTCACGACCGATAGGTTTTATTATCTCCATCTCTTATTACTATTACATTTAATAGGCGAAGGTAGAAAATACTGATGAATTTTCGTGTAGCGAGAGAATGCAGGTTACATTTCAACCTTTCAACACAGTAATGGAGTTCTGACAGTTTCAGACAGTTTGAAATTTGCAGTTGCGCCGGATACGTTTGCTAGCATTTCCGGATCAAACTATATACGAATTCAGTAATTCATTTTTTTTAAACCTATCTATTTTTAATTAATACGTTTTACCAAAATAATAAAAATAACAGTAACGCTTTTTTTACACAAGATAGTAGGTGACAAATCCCGCAGTGCACCAGATTGTTAGTCGATCCTGTGGCCCATAGATACTTAGGTTTATCCTGGTTTAAGAATCAAAATAATAACGTCTTTCAGACCTAATTTTGGTCCCGCGGCAGAGATTATAGTGCTGAATTATTGTATGCGCAACCACTGGTGCACTCTCTATTCCCTCATTTTCATAGTGCTATATGAGGGTAATCCGAAAAGACCGTATCTATCAGGCGCAGTACCAACGTCTTTTAGTTATTTTCGAGGCACAGGTGACTCCGGCCTGCTATTGATAATTTCTTGACCATAAACCTTATACATAACTGATTTTACACGTCTCATAAGCGAAGCCTTAAAGTTGTGCTCTACTCTCACCTAACGGAAATCCAGTAATTTTCTAAGTTAAAAATGTCTTTATTGTTTTACTATTGCACTTTTAGAATAATAAAAATACACATATATTTAGAAAAATCACTCGTTTTGTGTTCTGTTCTGTTCTGTTTGTAATTTTCTGTATTTAGTGTAAAAAAAACTAATTGAAAAAAAATTTGCGGGTGTCCGGATGTCGGTATGTGCGGATGGCGCACGATTACGGTCGTTAGAATTAATGTATCAAAATAACTCCTTCTTTATTGGATTTACAATCTCAACGCACAGGTTCCTTTGAAAAATCACTGTAATTTGGTCTCGTTTAATTGTAATTATTTAAAATGTAAAAAATAACTACTGGTACTTTTCTATAAATAAATATTCTTATTTTTATATAATCAGATGAGGCGTGCATTTTTAGATTTTCCCAAACTTTTTGAGCCTAACCGAAATTTGAACCTAAGACCACACGAAGAAAAGAGAAGTCGAGTTTTCGAACACTGGACCAACGAAGTCTAACCAGCCAACAAGATATATGTGCACACTGGAGGACTAAGATAGAATTCGTCATTAGCAACAAAAAGGAGGCTATTAGGTTATTTCTATTCGTCAGAAGAAAATGTTTTATAAAGCTGACAGCATTAGAAAACATATTTCGATATTTTACCGTAGTGTGCGATTACTTTTCTTCCGATTACGTTATACATACCAATCTTTTTTATTACATAGAATAAGGGTGACTAACGAGCAAACAGTCGATCTGATGGTAAGTGGATGCTGTGGCCCATAGACATCTACATTTATCCTCGATTAAGAATCAAAACGCAGATACGTTGTCACCCCTGAAGACTAAGATGAAATGCCTCATTTCTAGTAAAAAAGGGTCTCCGAATTTCTACACTCACCATACGAAAAACAGCAGTATTAAGCTGCTATTTTACGCTGGTATTCTGTGAGAGCGTGACCCTTCCTCGGTCGAGCCGACCCATTTGTGCTACGAACATATTATGGCTGCAGTGTGGCTCTGCCACGTACAAAATCTCGCCTAATTCCTTCATGGTGGTGGCACGCCGCCTTAAGTTAAACATGAGTGTAAGAACAATCTTATTTCACCCTTCTACTCCTCCTTATCTAAAGGAGAAGTTTAGTTTTATTGGGCTTCCAGGGGAACCTCTACGCTCTTCAAGAAAACTCATTTTAAGAATACCAGCTCACAATACATCTTTCTTTAATAAATCTTTTACTGTCCAGTCTATTAAGCTCTGGAATGTCCTACCTTTGCATATACGCGAAGCACAAACCATTGTAGTCTTTAAGCGACTTCTTAAAGAGCATTAGTTGTCTCAATCGTTCGAACATCACTAGGATAAATTATGTGATTATGTAGTTTTTGTATTTATTTGTATATATATATATATATATATATATATAGTACCATATTTTTTAATGTATTAGTTATTTATATGTTATTTTATTGCATATATTGATATGATATTATGGTATTTTGTTTTATTCCTTTACACCTTTGGTTGCCTGGAAGAGATCGCTATGTAGCGATAAGGCCGCCAATTTGTACATTTAATCTGCTCTGTGTTATGTTCTTTGTAAATTTGTTTGTGGTGTACAATAAAGTATGTTCATTCATTCATTCAACAATGCTGAATGTATTATAATGACTAATTTGAAAAGGTTTATGGTACATAATTAAAGTAAATGTATAAAAAATACTTCTAATAGAAAGTAGAGGCCGAGTTCAATTCAACTAGAAATAATAATATAATTACACATTTTGAAGTCGGCGTTAAGACATAATATTGTTTATAAGACTTAAAACTCCGACTCCAGAATATGAAATTATTTTCTTAGTGGTACGTGGTACGTGGTAGAGCCATGCTGCAGCTATATAATGATTGTAGCACCATTGTATAATGGAAAGGACTACTCTCTCACAGAATACCAGTTTGCAATAGCAGCTTTATGCTGCTACTTGCTAATGCAAAAACTTACAGTAATTATATTACATTCATTAGTTTATTATAGCTTATCAAAAGTCCGAAGCTGACCATGGGCCTACTAGGTTGCCTCAGGAAAATATCTACCACAGTTGCACGCTTGACTGCGTGGCAGCTACAGATTTGTATTATATGCAATTGTTGTTACTAATGCTGCTGCCCATCTCCTGTAGTGATTAAACGGATGTTCAATTAATATGACCATCTTAAGTGTACCTTAACCAAACGCAAAGAAATATTGTAATAATACTAGTTTTTACGGAATTTATCGCGTATATTTAACTTTTTAAATACCCGACGTTTCGAACGCTTTACAGCACTCATGGTCACGGGCGGGACAGGGACGGGGGAGTCCCGCCCGTGACCATGAGTGCTGTAAAGCGTTCGAAACGTCGGGTATTTAAAAAGTTAAATATAGGCGATAAATTCCGTAAAAACTAGAATTATTACAATGTGTAGTGTTCGCGTAAATATAAGCAAAGAAATATTTCATTTCATTTCGGCTCTTACGAATAAACATCCGAAACGTCGGGAATTGTAATACAATTCGTCAAATCAAACGCAATAATTCAATGATGTGTAAACGAAAATGAAATTAAACATTAATACGAGTAAGTTGTTTTTGGATACTCGACATTATATCTATCGCAGTTTTTTAAATATAAAATAGGGGCAAACGAGCACGCAGTCCACCTCATGGTAAGTGGATACTATAGCCCATAGATATCTAAATCATCCTCGATTAAGAATCAAAATCTAGATGCGTTGTCACCCCTGAGGACTAAGGTGGAATGCCTCGTTTCGTAAAAAAAGGGTCTCGGGAACTCTACACTCATCATACGAAACACAGCAGTATTAAGCTGCTATCAAATGCTGGTATTCTGTAAGAGCGTGGTCCTTCCCCGGTAGAGCCACCCATACGTGCTACAACTATAATATAGCTGAAGCATGTAACTACCACATATAGTTTTGTTGTATTAATTTTATTTATAATTTTAATTAGGATTAGTAGTTTTACTGCATTTTCTACTTTAAATTAGGAACTACGCTCGGCTGTCCGCAAAATAGTCCACCTCATGGTAAGTGGATACTATCGCCCATAGATATCTAAATCATCCTCGATTAAGAATCAAAATCTAGATGCGTTGTCACCCCTGAGGACTAAGGTGGAATGCCTCGTTTCGTAAAAAAAGGGTCTCGGGAACTCTACACTCATCATACGAAACACAGCAGTATTAAGCTGCTATCAAATGCTGGTATTCTGTAAGAGCGTGGTCCTTCCCCGGTAGAGCCACCCATACGTGCTACAACTATAATATAGCTGAAGCATGTAACTACCACATATAGTTTTGTTGTATTAATTTTATTTATAATTTTAATTAGGATTAGTAGTTTTACTGCATTTTCTACTTTAAATTAGGAACTACGCTCGGCTGTCCGCAAAATTTGACCGCTTTGTGAATAATTATGAACGAGTCTGTTAGAAATTACTCTCAAATAAAATAAAAACTATTTCTCAGTAACGACTTCACGTTTGAAATCATTTATGGGACACAGAAAGCAGTATGAAAATAACAGAACAAGGCAAATGGTTAAAACGGTAATTTAAAAAAATTACTCGACTGCGTAAAATAGTTTACTGAAAAATGAAAATTTTAAAACCTATGTTCCACAACTAAGACGAATCTAACAACACCCTATCTGTTAAAATCCGTCAAGTTGCTTAGGCTACAGAGTGTGCCAAAAATGTATACATACACTATGTCACTTTTACAACTAAGATGAATCTAACAACATCCTATATGTTAAAATCCATCAAGTTGCTTAGGCTACAGGCTGTGCCAAAAAATTTGTACTCTATGTCACTTCGACAACTAAGATAAATGTAAAAACAACCTATATTAAAATCCATCAAGCTGTTCAGGCTACAGAGTGTGCCAAAAAAATAAACACACATACAAACATAAATACACTCGAAATACATTACCTTTCTGAGTCAGTCGGGTAAATAGCACTTAAATAGGTCGAGAATGCGAACCAATAGCAACCAACTTATCCAGTTGATTGCTTCTTCCTTGTCCAACGCAGACTGATGCTCTAGGTTTGTTACCGTTCTTTTATAGAACTGGTTGGCCATCAAGAGACATCAGGTAGGCATTCTTTTAAAAATTCAAATTCTACATTTATACGTTACTAGTGATTCACCCTGGCTTCGCATGGGTGATTGTTGGATCTCAATAACTGTACCACCTAAATGCTCCAATGGTGAATATTAACCATGCAAGAACCTACTCAGTGACAAACACAAGTAAAGAAGAATTATGTACGTATACAACTAAAGATCCATCCCAGCTTCACACGCGTAATGTTTCGATATAGAGAATAGCGCCACCTAACGAGTCACATGGATAATCTAAACGATTCTGACACATACAAAAACATTCGTAAAAACCGGTCCAGCCGTTTAGCAGTTCAGTGACAAACACACGTACAGAAGAATTATAAGCATATATAAATACTATTTATACGTGGTAGAGCTATGCTGCAGTTATATTAGGAGTATAGTTGTAGCACGAATGGGTCTGCTCGACCGGGGAAGGACTACGCTCTCACAGAGTACCAGCGTGAAATAGTAGCTTAATGCTGCTGTGTTTCGTATGGTGAGTGTGGAGAACCGGAGACCCTTTTTACTGGAAACGAGGCATTCCATCTTAGTCCTTACGGGTGACAACGCATCTGCATTTTAATTCGTAATCGAGGATAGATTTATCGGGTGGACTGTGTGCTCGCTCGTAACCCAATCCTATAAAGAAAAATCTAGCGATAAACTCCGGTTTCGCGTGGGTGAATTTTGGTTCTCCACATCAGTGCCGGGTTCAATTGTAAATCTAAACCATCCAAGGACACAAACACGTGTAAAGAATAAATATACATATAAAGATGTACCCATTCAGAAAACAATACAAATTATGACCGAAAATAAAAAAAGGAACCTGAAAAACCAAAAAATAATACGAGATTCGGTAGGACCGTAGTCGGAGATTAGGTATTTTTATGCCGAGGTTTCAGTGACGTAAGTTATTTAGCAATTTAAATTTCAAACGGTTTGCTACATACATCATACATACAGCAAAGGAGAAGAATAAGTTGCCAGTATCTGTGTTTCCATCCGATTGCAATGTGGGTGTCTTCAAGACAAGAGTGAATAGGCTTTTGTTGAGTCAGTGCGCTTCACCATCCTAGGCTACATCACCATTTACCTTCAGGTGGGATTGTAGTTAAGTGCCGGCTTAGAACAAAATTTGAAAAAAATTGTGTTTTTTTATAGAACTGAAGTTCTAAGTGAACTAATGTTCCATCTGAAGATATTGGCGAGTAATCTATTCACGGTGGATTGAACGGCGTGGACTAAAAAGCTATTTTACCTACATTTCTTGGTGTTAGAGCTCTTAGAAATCTGTAGGGAACATAGCAGATCACGCGCGAGGCTATTGAAATAAAAAATATCCAAATTTCAATAGAGAGAAAATTAAAAAAATTAGGATACTATAATTAAGAAACCAAAACTAAGTAGCCACTGTAAGACTTCTACATACTGTAAGCTCGTTCCAAATATACTCGTATCGAAAAAGTTGGGTAGATCGAACCAAATAATGATATTATTCAAAAGCTGTAGATAGCCTGGCCTATGACACGCGACTTTAAACAACTCAGTGCCCCCGTGATCATGTGTGCTGTAAAGCCTCTTCCAAAACGGGATTGAAAAATAAGTGAAATAAAAACATAAGAAACTGCCGTTGCCAACTCGCTTGACAAGTTTGGTAAAAGTTAAAAAGTAAAGTTACAGCCTATATGCGTCCCACTGCTGGGCACAGGCCTCCCTTCATTTCTGAGAGGGTTTTTGGGCAAGGAAGTGTCCGCCGCGCTGCCGCAATGCGTGTTGGCGAACTTCACATGCCTTCGAAATATTTTTTTCTTATTCCTCAGGTTTCCTGGCGATGTTCCTTCACCGCCAAGCATGTGGTAAATCAGCACTTAAATTTGCAATTAACAATTTCATTGGTGCTGGCGGGGATCGCATCCGCAAGTTTGGTAACTATGGCAAATATGCGCCCTATGAGGCAATCTGTGGGAGGGGCATAAGTGCAGCAGTAGACTTTAATAGGCTCTTACGGTAATGGATTAACCTGTTATTTTACAGTTGTATTCAGTGATTGCGTGGTCCTTCCCCGGTCGAGCCAACCCAATTCGTGCTACCACTAAAATATGCTTGCAGCGTAATTTTACCACGTGTAGTAACAACGTGTAGTTGAAGTCTAGATAATCTTCTGAAATTATTACATTTCATTTTTTTTAAATATAAATAGCTTTTATAGCAATACTTTTGTTATAATTATTAAATAAATTATGTTGCGGAACCAATATATTTTAATCGAAATTCGAAAATTTAATTTATCTATAGAATTATAAGGAAAAACCAACAAAAACTACGCCGTAAGGATGTTCTATGATATATCCAAAAACGGGTACTCGTGGATCGCTCAGGCGAATGCTACAGGCGTGATATTTATTACCATAGATAAGAGTGTATATTTATTATGATGTGGGACGCGATCTGGAATGATATATCGCGATCCATGTCGACACACCCTACACGTTCATTACGGATCACGTCAGTATTGGGCACAAAACTGTTAAGTGCAGACTTATCTAAAATGGACCGACATATACATCTATCCTCAATTACGAATCGGAATGCACAGATGTGTTGTCACCCGTGAGGACTCAGATGGAATATCTCGTTTCCAGTAAAAAGGATCTCCGGTTGTCTACACTCACCATACGAAACACAGCAGCATTCAGCTACTATTTGACGCTGGTATTCTGTGAGAGCGTGGTCCTTCCCCGGTCGAGCCGATCCATTCGTGCTACAACTATACTACTAATATAACTGCAGCATGGCTCTACCACATATAAAAGCTTGCTTAAAGGTTGTGTGGCTATCATTATAGCAATAATATTAAAAAGGAGAGTGTCGATATTAACCACTTTTTTTCTAACATCTTCTATTGGAGCGTCATTTTTTTATAAATTGGTAGTAACTTCTGAAGTGTTTCACACGATGTGTCACATAATATGGGCGTTGTTTCCAAACATAATATAAAATCCTTTTAATATTTTTGATGGATTTTAGATGGTACCGTCGAAATAGGATAGTCGCTTTCGTTTGCGATTTCGCCCGCATCGCTACAAAAGTCGTCTTCTTCCATCGCTACACGCGAAATATTTATCACGATCCTTGGATCGCGATACGGATTTTCTGAGGTGTTTGACGTTCCAATGGCACAGTTAACGAAGGCTACCTACAAATGTTATCTATAATTTTTGGTCCGATCTACGCAGAACGAGCTTACAGTATCTTGAAGTCTCGCATTAGTATGTAGCACCAAGCCATCTCCTCTATTCAAATTACATTTTTTTAATTTCAATAGCCTCGCTAATCGTGCTTGGTAGGAATCGGCGTTCTTTTGCGAGGGTTTGTGGTCTATCAAATTTGATGTAATAGTTGGGAAGATCTTGAACATGTTGACATACTGCAGATAGGACAGAGACGTCGCGAATTAAGACATCAAAATGAAACGCAATAAAAACTCGTAAAATTTCTTTTTTTCTATTAATCTGATCTCTGAAGGGACGGAAAGGGGTTTAAAGGCAAGGGAATACAAATGCGTATTGGTTGATTAATTTCACATGCCTTCGAAATATTTTTATAAATTTCTTTTTTTTATTGATTCCCCACGATGTTTTCATTCACCGCCTAGCACTTGGTAAATCAGAACTTAAAATTGCGATCAACAATTTAATTTACTGTCAGCACTTGTAATTACAATTTCTCAGCACAGTTTATTGCAATAAATTGGCACTTAAAATTACAATTATTCGGACACAGGGTTCACCATAGAATACTATAATACATACATAATAGAACGAGGGAGTGGGCGGAGCCCGTGTAGGCACTAAAACGTCACTAACACGTCAATTCACACGTATAAATATTAACACGGGATGTGTTTTGACGTTACAATCGTTTCCAAATTTCGCATGCAAATTATTTAGAAAATGCGAAATTATACATTTTTTACAAACAAATATGTATTAAAATTTAAACGATGTTTTTGAATATTAATCAAAAATCTAAAATGTGTAAATTTACTCAGTATGTCAACACAGCGAATCGGGTTTGGCGACGCCAGGCCTCTTACAAAATAAAGTTGACAGCCATTCTATTGTGTATTAGAGTATTCTATGGGCTTCACTAAATGCACTACCAACCACTTGACTGCTGACGCAGATCACTCAATGACATATTGTCTTCTCCACGTTGGTTATTTTTATTAGCCCATTTTGGTTTACAAATATGCTGTAGTTTTCATCATCATCATCATTATTATAGCCCTTCACAAATCCACTGCCGAACATAGACCACTCCCAAGGGATGCCACAGAACATGGTACTGAGCCATCCACTTCGTGCATGTCCTACCAGGTCGTTACTCCATCTAGTGGGGGGTCGCCCTACACTTCGCTTACCGGTATGAGGTTTTCTTACCCATCAGCTCTCGATTCTTCGAGTTATATGGCCATCCCATTGCCAATTGAGCATACTAAGCTTACTAAAATACGGTGTTAAAATTTCGAGGCATTAGTGACTACGACGAAATCATATTTTGTGCGATAAAATATATTATAGCACTAAATGCAAAGCTTCTGTTAGATATTAACAATAACGTATTCCGATAGAACGATTTGATGAGATAGGTAGAATGGCAAAAAAATTCTAATCACCACTAACACTAACGTTTACGTAGACACTTGGCGGAGGACAAATTTTGTATATTTTAAGAATAAATTTTGTATATATATATATATATATATATATGTATATATATATATCCGGAATAAATAGATAGACAGAAAAAATTTAAAATTGTTTTTTTTTTGTTATAAATACCGTCTATACATTCACGATCATTAAGTTATAAGCTGTTATTTTGACATTACAAAGGGACACTACAATTTTATTCATTTGTATATATTTAAACTTTATTACAAAAGCAATAATCACTTTGTGGCCAAGTTCTCGTAACCAAAAAAAACTGCGTTTAACCAATGTCGTTACCTGCCACTTAAGTGATGTGCGTATTCGATTTGTTAATTGTTCAGCTCATCAAAATAAAGTACGATTGCAATTTATACACCAATTGCCAGTAGGTGATATTTATTTGACTTTGATTGTGTGGCATTAATGTTGAATGAGCTAAAGTATTATAAATCTAAGAATCAGATTTTATTTTTCCCCGATTAGGCCTTTCACTGCACATCGTGACTGAATTATGAATATAATTTATTTCTTCTAGATATAATTAAACATAGAAAGTAGTTATAATTACTTGCAAAAGAAATATGAGTATACTTAATGACAATTAATAATCAACTTTTTATTATTGACGTAGAAATATAAATAAATAATTTTATTAATTTATTTTAACCTCAAATTGAAAAAAGGAATATGTATATAATAATAATACGTTAAGTAGGTAATAAGTAGCTAATATATGCGTTCATTGTGACGTAGTTAGTAAAAAATAACTCTTAATTTGAAATTCGAACGTTTCACGATTATAACTACTTAAATTTAAATTACTGAAAATGCGGTGAGTCATTACAAAATACCTATTGCAAATTCTGTCGAATGATTGTTTTAGCACTTTATATTTGAAAGGCACCATTCTTAAATAAATAATTTAAATTTAAGTAATAATGTTTAAAATAGCAATTTTGTGTGAATTTACACTTATTTATTAAGTACGCAATAGAGCACGGGTAAAGATACAGCTGTATTTCTATTATATTTATAGACTCAGCTTATATTTGTAGACTTAGCCTAGTTTACTGTCTATAATCATAAAAATTAATTAAAAAAATATAGAAATGATTCAAATCACCGTCGCCTTGTGTGATTTATCGTTGAGTACTTAACATATGATTTCCATTCATTTTTAAAGATTTCTATTGGTGTTAATGATTCTAGGAAGTTAAGTTTTAAAAGCCCACAGGCGACCCTTTCTCTTGATAACTAGACACCCAATTTAAGTCCTCTAGTACGATAACACATGTATTTTGATTCTTAATCGATGATACATGTAACTGTGTTTGAACTCACAGCATTCATGTACCATTAGATGCAGTCAAGTGGTGTAATTCGAAACAATAAATCATGTCTTGAAAATTTATGCGCTAAAATTGGTACGCCTATCTGTTTTACTAGATCGACGGTAAAGAAAGCTTCTTTTCTTTGGATTATATTTCGATAGGTTTTTTTTCTATCTCTACCAGCAGTACCCTATCTACTAAAGCTTGGAGAGTGGTAAAGCCAATGCACCCTGTAACAAAGATTTAAATAGTTAGATGCGCCCTTACCATAGTATGACCGCTCAGAAATGTGTCCATACTCAAATGAGTGAGCTCACTCATTCGCAATCAGTGCTCATTTGTGCGACAGAGAAAGAAATATACACAATTTCTGTAAGATAATAAGAGATGACACTATTGCATTAATGTGCGCACGTCAGCGTCTTGCAAACGAACACATCCAAAAATAATGCCACAGTTTTCGAGGTGAAGGTGCATCCAACTATATAAATCGTTGCCCTGTAAGGCATTTGGTCTGTGCTCAGGGTTGTTCTAAACAGATGTATAATTAGCAATCTATGGTCTCATCTCTATAAATTTATCGATATTGATTTCGTCCTAAATTTGCTTAGTTAGAGAGATATAAAAGAAATCAAATTTCTATAGCGACTTAATACCTTAAATTAAAAGGGAACGTACAATCTATGATTTCAGCTCTATGACTCTGCTAATGTGAATTTTGTTCTAAATAGGAGAGTCTTTCGTCATGATAACGCCAGACCACACATGCCACTCAACAAAAATTGAGAGAGTTTGGTTGGGAAGTGTTAATGCATCCACCATATAGTCCTGACTACCTGAGGTTGCAAGGTCAGGACTATATGGTGGACCATATAGTCCTGACCTTGCAACCTCAGATTTTCACCTGTTTCGGTGTCTTCAGATTTCTTTGAGTAGTGTTAGGTTAACATCAAAAGAGGACTGTCAAAACTAACTAACTACTTGTCGCATTTTTTTAATCAAAAATCCCAAGATTTTTATAGCAACGGCATTATATCACTACCTACAAGATGGCAACAAGTTACTGAAAAATAATGGCACATATATATTAATATATATTATAATTAAACGTAATTAAGCTTTGAAAACAAAATTCTTGAATTTATATTTAAAATACGAAGAAACTTTTCCCCCGACCTATTAGGTTACAATACGTAGCGTAGTTAGAGCTGTTATTAATTTATTCATAGGATTTATTTTTCTATAGATTTGTTCGATTTTTTACGTCGTAATCAATATTTATACAAAAAAAACAAAATTGAAGAGTCTGTTTTTTTTAAATAAAAAGACATCTTTTTATTTAATGCATATTGAAAGATATTTGGTATAATGTCGTATATATATTTTTTTAAAACAAGTTTGTTTGTTGTCCGTTTTATTTATAATATCGTTGTTTGTCCGTCTGTCTGTCGGTTTGTTCCCTTTTATCTCCAAAATGGCTGAACCGATTTTGACGAAAATTCACTAGCAGATAGCTGATGTTATAAAGAGTACCTAACGTTAACTAAACACATTAAAACTCATGAAATCTTAATAAATACCATGCGGGCTACAACGGCTAGTTCAGTTTAAAAATGAATTGGGAATTTAGTCTTAATTGGCTGATATTGAAGTGTAATCGTTACGAAATAGATGAGTTCGTAGAATTGCTTGATTACTGATAAACTTGTTATAGCGTTTGGCAACTTTAAAAAAGTCTTTGATTGAAATCAATGGAACCGCAGTATTTTATTATTTAAGGACGTATACGGCCTTACTCACTAAAATCGTTGAAAATTTAAGTAAAAAATTCTCATTGAATAAAACTAAATTTACGGATTTTATCGCGTTTATTTCACTACTTTTACTTATTTTTAATTCCCGACGTTTCGGGTGCTTTACAGCAACCGTGAAAGAACATATAGCTGACGTGAAGCACCGACGCTCCGGGAAGTCTGCAGTCTGCGAACATGTTCAAGATCGTCCCCACCATTACATTCGATTTGATAAACCACAAATTCTCGCAAAAGAACACCGATTCCTACCAAGGATGATACGCGAGGCTATTGAAATTAAAAAACATCCAAATTTCAATAGAGAAGATGGATGGGTGCTGCCACCTGCTTGGGATCCTATAATTAACAAAATTAAACCCAAATCTAAGCATACCACTGCAAGACTTCATGATACTATAAGCTCGTTTTGCGTAAATCGGACCAAAAATTAATATTCAAAAACTGAAGGTAGCCGGACTAACTATGACATTGGGACGTCAAACATCTCAGTCCCCCCCGTGACCATGGTTGCTGTAAAGCACCCGAAACGTCGGGAATTAAAAATAAGTAAAAGTAGTGAAATAAACGCGATAAAATCCGTAAATTTAGTTTTAGGCTTATGACAGAGTGGACAGGAATGTGTTATGGCAAACACTGAACTCATATGGGTTGAGCGCTGGTTTGATACAGGCATTAAGGTCTCTTTATAGGGACTCTAGTGCTTGTGTCAGGATCAATGGGGTCTACTCGGACTGGTTTGGCATCCAAAAAGGTGTCAGACAGGGCTGTGTAGCTTCCCCTTGGCTGTTCAACCTATTTATGGACCGGTGTTTGCAAACTTTGAAAGATGAAGAATGTGGGTTAAGAATGGGCGAGTTAACCGTCAAATGCCTTTTGTATGCCGATGATCAAGTCATATTTGCGTCATCGGAGGCTGAGTTGCAAATGATGGTTACATTAATGAACTGGGAATTAAAAGAAAGGGGAATGAATGTGAACGCATGTAAGACGAAAGTGATGGTTTTTGAAAGAGAAGAAAGCAAAACGGTATGTGAAATAAGAATAGAAGGAGAGTTAATTGAGCAAGTGGATGAGTTTGTGTATTTGGGATGTGTATTTAGCAGGGATGGTAGATATGACAGGGATATAGAACGACGAGTAAATGCAGGGAATAGAGTGAATGGGGCACTACACTCTATTATGAAGAACCAGAATGTGTCAAAGCAGGCACGTATGGTAATTCATAATGCTGTGTTAGTTCCTACTTTAATGTATGGTAGTGAAAGCTGGGTGTGGCAGAAGAAGCACGAAAGTAGAATAAATGCTGTAGAAATGCGGTCTTTAAGGAATATGCTAGGGTTGAATCTGAATGACAGGGTGAGAAATTGCGTGATAAGAGATAAATGTGGTATGCAAGATGATGTTGTGACCAGGATTAAGAAAGGAATGCTTCGGTGGTTTGGTCATTTGGAAAGAATGAATGAGGAAAGAGTGACAAAGCAAATTTATATGGCAGATGTAAACGGCCGAGTCGGGAAGGGACGTCCTAGGAAAAAGTTTATCGACCAAATTGGCGATATTTTGAAAATGGGCCACGTTAGAAGTACCCTTAACCGACGAGCATGTATGCGTAGATATATGGATGTAAAGGGGGCGAAAGAGGTATGTCAGGATCGTGCCAAATGGAAGTCCGTAGTCTCTGCCTACCCCTCTGGGCGACAGGCGTGAGTGTTTATGTATGTATGTTATTTATGTAGTGTTCGCGTAAATTTAAGACATCATTATAAAAAATTCTCTCTATTTATTCATTAAGTGAAAATTAACAATAGAAAGGGATAGGTATAGATATAATTAACTCTTATTTTAATTAAGTTGTGATCAAGTATTGCATGCGAGGTCATTTGTGATGGATCTATACACAATCTTTATTTTTTAAAGCATACGGGTGACAAACGAGCACACTGTCCACATGATGGTAAATGGATGATGTGGCCCACATACATTTACATTTATACCCCTGAGGACTAAGATGGAATGCCTCGTTTCGAGTAAAATGGTCTCCGGTACTCTAAACTCACCACAAAAAACACAACAGCATGGAGCTTCTATTTTACGCTGGCATTCTGAAGAGCGTGGTCCTTTTCCGGTTGATTCGACCCATTCGTAACCAATATACTGCATCATGACACTACTACATAAATACCATCCTAAACCTTTCGCGTCCTGTTCTTTTTTAGTTTTCCTCATGATGTTTCCCTTTACTTACGGGCACATAAAAGACAATCAATTTAAGTGCTGCTTTCCTTTATTTTATTTATTTACTGTATTATACTATATTATTTTTATTTACTATATTTACTGTGCTTATAAGCGTTTAGCTCTTGGCTGGCATATTCTGGTATATATACTAATTGATAAAACGCCATCTATTGAAGATAAAAAGACATTACCCATCTTAATAAACCAATGAGGACTAGATAGAGGAGGAATTAATAAAAAAAAGATTCTCTTACGTTTTTAACACACGAAAGTAGTTTTTTTTTTAAAGAAAAAACGCAATATACACAACCATGTGGCCCACTTGTAGGAAAGTGTCGAACGCCGCTCACGAACAACTGGCAAGGATTTGCAAGCAGCACGTTTCTTGTAGGTTCCTAAATTGTATCGATACTGAAAAAAGATTCCACAAAGAATTCGTGCGAGGAAGAAAACTCCAAGAAAGTCACGCAGTGGTGGACCAAATCCAGATGGTGTGGATGGTATCGTGAATTTTATTGATGATTGTGAATGATGATTTGATTGATGATTGATGAATTTTTATTTAGTAGTCTTCCTCTGCAGTCATTATTAAGTGCCTGAAGGGAAGTAAATTTTTTTCGTAGAATTCAGTGATAACTCACTATGGTGTGTAATGTTTGGTTATCTTTAATTTTATTATTGTTTCTAGGAGCTAGATGGTAGAACAATTTTTATACCTACCTAGAAATAAGTCTGGGTAAGCATCACTTTACATTTCTGCTACTAAATAGCTCACTTCTGTGTTCAGGTTCGACGGGCATATATAACCAGTGTTATTGCGGAATGTGAGGCATTCCACCTTAGTCCACACGTGACAATGCTTCTTCGTTTGAAGATGGCTGTAGGTGTCCATAGACTGCAATACTCGTAGCCACAGACCTGTACTGAGCTGTAAAATTATTTGTCACGTCATTTTTTTTTAAATAAAAAATTATCGTTTGCTTAAAGGAGATATGCTCTGTAACTGCTGATCCAATTCTGAATATTCTTTCACTACTGTTGCCATCGTTTGTATGATTTATTCTAATAATTGTTTCATCCAAATATTGACACTTGTGCATTTTTATTATATCTTATTTTATCATTTTGTTTTTCATGTACTTTTGTTCTCTAATTTTGAACAAAAATTATTAATTTAAAAATAAACATAATTTATAATTTAGCCTGCTGCTATTTTTTTTTCATTTAATTATCACATAAACAAGCATTACAAATGTTTGTAGTGATAGCAGTTAAATATCCACTAAGGTTTATATCTAAGTTATCAAAAGTTTACTATATTGTAGCGCAACCCTATTTTAACGCACGCTGACGGACACTTTTTCATACACAGAGATAGTCCTCCTTACCTCTACCCTATAACTGCTAGAAATAGAAACTTTTTATTCAATATAGATTATAAATAATTTTATATCTAGACATTGAACATCTCAGTCTCCCCCGTGACCATGGGTGCTGTAAAGTGCTCGAAGCGTCGGGTATTTATAGTTAAATATACGCGATAAAATCCGTAAAAAGTAGTATTATTTAAATGAGTAGTGTTCGCGTAAATATAAGAAATCATTAGATTATAAATAATATTTATAAAAGTCACTCTTATGTTTTACTGTGCTATTGATTTAGGAAATGCTTCTGTACAAGGAAGAACCAACAATTTCTTTTGGAAAAAGGAACAGTTTTCACTCAAAATAAAAGTTAAACAATAACCACCAACTCAAAAAAAATTATATATAGTTTTGAAGAGATACACGTCATTCCCAGGGGTTACTGTCATCCACAACTTCTTTAAGTTCTTAAACTTCGCGGAAGTCAGATTTTAACACCATGCACATGTGACATAGGCTATGTTGTATTGCTAATAAATATTAGAGACCTCTTGGGAGCGCATTACACACACTAACAATCCCCATACATTCGGATGCCATTCGTAGCAATTTAGTGACTTTCCCATCTGTGGAACAAATCTCCACGATGCATATCTTAACGAGGCTACATCATTAATGGATCCTGATAAAGCTACGCTGCTTCTCGTTTCATTGATTAACCGGTAGTGGTTACATCCAATTAATCGCTGAATCAAATCAGTAAAATGCGTAATTTAAATTTTACCAAAATACTCACAAAGAAATTAGCTTTTGGTAAAAAATTATAATGCAAGTAATAATTCTAAGTAGTTCTTTTGGTTCGTAATATTTGGAAGATTTCAGGCGAGAGAAGCGTCGAGAGTCAGCTAGTATGTAATAAAAATGAATACTACATTTTAAAATAAATGTGACCTTGATTTATCATCAAAAAGGTAAACACAAAAGTACGATATTTCAACTTAATTATTTTATATAGCCGAATATTGAATACATATTTTCCTCATAATAAAAATATTGTATTTTAAGCGATTTACTAATTTTTAAATTGAATATTGAAAAAAATTGCCAGTATTAAGTGACAATTACAGAGTTTGTTACTTTATTTTTAATGGTATAAAATTTTGAATTGTTCAAGTTAAGGAATGATTTCTGTAAATATTTAATTCAAAAACATACACCGAACCGTCCATCGGCATTATTTCTCCTCAGAATTTCTTTACGAACCAAAACAATATTGACATTGCATTAATGCGATAGTAATTTCCAATCAAACGCTTTATAGCGTGGTCCAATTTGTCAGTTTACAATGGAAATAAGGTAGAGGTTGCCCTGGGCTGCCGGGGAGAAGGAAAACGGCGGGCCCTCCGAGAAGGGGAACTCTATAAAAGTGAACGTGGGGAGGGCGCGAGACTCAGTCGAACGGCGGTCGACAGCACGACGACATAGCGGCGGTACTGTTTAGTGCCACCAGTGGATAGTTCGGACGGTCAGTGGATGACGAGGTCACCAACGCCACCCAGCAGTCAATCACCCGCGAGCGCACCAGTGACCAACTTGCTACCATACACGACTCGATGAGGTGAGCTAATACTGGCGATTGCGATTTTTTTATATTTATTGTAAATGTTCCAAAATTCGACACGCTACTCACTGAAGAATTGAATTTTATTGCCTTGTGTTTAATAGTTTATACGTTTGTTATGTGTTCGACGTTGAAGTGTGAAAGTAAAACTTTTATATAATGTGACGTATTTGCGTAAAATTTTATAAAACGCTCCGCATGTATCAAAATTATCAACGCAAAATTTACTGCCAGTGTTTGAAAGATTGTAAAAACTTTTACGCGCTGTTACATTTTGGCGCCAAAAATATTTGCTGTGAAACTTTATTTATTGGGAAACATGGTGAACTTTTTGTTTTTAATACGATTGTTATAAATAAAACAAAAAAATAACCAGTTACAATATTAGTAAAATTCTGAACTACGTGGAAAAAAGTTTTTGGCGTCGCTTAAATAGATATTTTTGCAACGTTTAGGAGAAATGTAACAAGTAATTCCTTATTTAGTCTTTATATTGAATGCATTATATTTATTAATAATGAACATAATTTCACGTAAATATCTCTATATGGCGCGCTAGGTATTTCTTTGTTATGATTACTTTTATAAAGACTTTGATATAGGTATTTCTTAGATAATTAATCCAAATAGGTACTTTACGACTAATTCTAAACATATAATATTAATTAAAAATATACATAAAATATGAAGAATAATAAACATGGGAATAGCTTAATTAAAATTTTGTAACGAGCGTTCCAATCACGCATATTTTGTCTACAGTTTCTGTCACAAAATTAGTATTGAATATTTCGTAAGTATTATAATCGTCGGCAGTGCGTGCTTTGCTTGTTTTACAACGCTGAAGCAGTCGATAATTGCCTCAATAAGCGCCTCACGCAGTGAATGGAAACATATTGACAAACTCTCTGAGAGTTTAAATAACGTGTTCTCATCCCGACAGAAAGAGTTCTGCGACATTGCGGAAAACAGTATTGTTCGACAAACAAATAAATTGACTCACCTAAAGTTATATCTGTGTGAATAGAACACACATTTTGGAATAAGTTCCTGTTAGCATTACCGTATATTTTTATTTACAATAACTAGGCACATATTTTTATTTTGCTATGCAACTACAACTTACCTTCTTCTTACATAACACTGTCGCCAAGTAGCGTGCGTATATATGCATTCCTGTGTTCCGCTCCGAAGGATACAGGATCTCGAATAGTTACAGGCTGTAGGAGCTTCCATCTTAGTCCTTTTTTCCTCATTGGCGGCAACGCATCTGTAGCTTCCTTTGTTTAAAGTTGATTCGTATTGGCCATGGATTGCTATAAGTTTTAGTTGACTACCAGCAGTTGGGCTGGGTTTATTGTCCCATCAGTTTTATACAAATTTGAATAATACAAGTAAAATAAGCCAAAGAACAAAATTGTTCTTAGTATAGTATTCAATTATAAACTTGCGACGTATGATGTAACACCGCAAATAGTTTTATGTAAATTTTTCTTTATGTTGGTATTGGTGTCACGTGTTAACCTTTGCTATTTTTTTAAAAATTACACGACTATTTCTTAATTTTATACGTCACGTCTATTAAAATATAATGTATTATAGAGTACTAAGTAAGTAAGTAAGTAATACATTTCTGAGAGGGATTTAGTTAAGTTGACGCCGTGCTGACAAAATACGTATTGCCAGAACTCACATATTGTCGAAATATTTTTGTTAATTTCTAAGATGTGCAGGTTTCCTCGCCATATATTCCTTCACTGCCTACTACGTGGTAAATAAGCACTTAAAATTGCGGTTAACAATTCCATTGATGCCGACGACAATCGAACCCAGATTGCTCACGGACTGTGAAATTTATGGCAAGCTCTTTGACCATGAGCACGGCACGACACCAATATACCATACCTATTGTAATACAACAAAATAAACTTGCACGTCTGTCACCCAGAGGGGTAGGCAGGTACAACGGATTGCCGGTCAACGCATTTGACGCGATCCTGACACCTCTCTCGCCTCCTTTACTTCCATAAACCTAACTCCCCATACATGCCCGTCGGATAAGGGTACTCTTGACTTGGTCTTCTCTTGATTTTTATGCGTAAGGAACTCCGGTAATTTTTATGTGAATTCAATATCTGAAAAAAATTTGTAAAATATTAACGGTGACAACATTTTTTGTAGAATGTTTGGCAAAAGCAAACTATTTATAATATATTAAAATATTTTGGAGATTTTAGAAGTTAAGGTCGGTATAAAAACAATACTTAATTTATATCCAATTCTACGGAATTAATAGCGACCGTTAAACAAGTTTTTACTATTTTAGGTACTGTTTCTGAATTTGTTTAAATATTTTCGCATATTTTATGTTATGGTAGGTATTTGGCATTTAATTTCAGAAGTGCTGGTTTCTGATCGCATCTGGCTACACGTGTACAAAATCAGAGCCAAAAAAAGAACAAAATTGATGGGTCGGATTTTAGGTGGTTACGCCACGGTTTTGCTGCCGCATAGTGCTGCTGTGTATATGCTTATAATGCTCGTATGGCGAGGAACGAGAAGTGGAGTCCATTGTCTAATAATAACGAAACATTCCATTTTAGTCCTCATGTGTGACAACACATTTGTATTTTGCTTGTTTTAAATGTCGGTCTCTATGGACCACATCATTCACCTACCATCAGGTAAACTGTGTGATAATACCTACAATCCTAAAAAAACAGTCCGAATGGTAAAGAGGGCCCGTATATACAGGCTATGAGCGTTCTGTCAGTCCTCAGAGATGACAATACACTTGTTAGACTTAGCCATTTATAATCAGCCGGACTGTTAGTTCGTTTGCCACTTTAAATTTATTAAAAAAATAGTTATAGCACGAAAGGGTTGACTAGAAGGAACACACTCTAAAAAATACCAATATAGTGAAATGGAGACCCCTTTTACTGGAATCTAAGCATTCCATCTCAGTCCTCGGGGGTGTTAAATCATTTGCACTGTGATTCTTAAATCGAGGAAATATGTAGATTTTTTTTATAGGATAGGATGACAAACGAGCACACAGCCCACCTGATGGTTAGTGGTTGCTGTGACCCATAGACATCTACATCTATCCTCTGACTAGTGAGGACTTAGGTGGAATGCCTCGTTTTCAGTGAAAAGGGTCTCCGGTACTCTACACTCACCATACGAAACATAGCAGCATGAAGCTACTATTTGACGCTGGTATTCTGTGAGAGCGTGGTCTTTCCTCGGTCGAGCCGAACCATTCGTGTTACTACTATACTACTAATATAACTGCAACATTGTTCTACTACGTTAAAAATGATGTCTATAAGCACTTATCATCAGGTGGATATATGCTCGTTTGTCACCGTTATTCTCTAAGTTCCGCCGGCTGGAATTCGAACCCGGAATCCATTTTAACGTACGAGTTATGCTCTATGCTATAATGATCTCCTGGTAGATTTAATTATTCAATTATTCCGAATTAACATATTTATTTATACCTAACCTAGTTATTTAATTTATTCAGTACTGTGTTTAGTTGATATACACACGGAATAAATTACACACGCGACTGCGGCGGAGATGAAATTATGATGAAATTATCTTTGCTTTCATGCGAGGTTTCCTCGTGCAAACTTTGTAGTTAACTGTACGTTACAATGTTACTGTTACTAACGCTAAATTCATTATACATAAGGCGTACGGTTTTTTAATTTTTTATTTTTTTAATACTTATTATTCATCTTATAATTAAGGATGTAGAGGGGGGAGGGGGGGCTTAATGATTTGTGGCATTCTCTAACAGTGAACCCTGTTGATAAAATACAAAATAAGAATATAAAACGTGACACATTTAATTTTAGTTTATTATCGATTCAAATTTTAACAGCCGATTGAAAGTCACACCTATGTACATCCCACCCATAGAAATATAACAAATCTATGATCCCACCGCTAGGTACAGGACTTCTTATTTCTGAGTGGGTTTTAGCGCAAACAAATGCCTATCGCGCTGCCCCAATGCGTGTTGACGGACTTTAAATGTCTCCTCGCGATCATTTCCTTCACCATCGAGCACGTGGTTAGGGTAAATCAGCACTTAAAATTGTAATTAACAATAATTCCATTGGCGCTGGCGGGAATCCGAACCCTTTGCTTAGCAGTAAAACTATATGCGATTGTAAATACAAAATTAGTTATATCATATGATGATGTAGTTATAACGCCTTGTTGGCGACGCGCCTATAAGAATATTTCAATTCATTATTTAACCGATTACGAATAGCTTCTAAAAAGCAAATTATCGAGCAACAGTATTCTAATAAGAAAATGCTTAGTTGAATCTTAAAGAAATATCGAATTAATGATATGAAGGTCTTGGGTTCGACTCCCAGGCCGGAATAGTTTATCGTTTTCTTAGTGATATCTCTTAATAAATTCATATAGGGAATTTTTAAGATATAAATTATGTTACCGGATTAGTTCCCCGGTTGAAATCATCTTTCCAATGATGTTAATTTAAAGTTAGTTACCGGATTTGTTCCCCGGTCGAGATGATCGCTGTGCATAAGTAGAATTAATGGAAATTAATTGCATAAGTATTGTCTTATATGAGTTTGATATGTTTTGTATGAAAACAAATGCCTATTTTCAATGTATTGATTCATGAAATATTTGTCTATGTTATCTGATAAGAAACATGATAACTGATAAGAATCTGATTAGAAATAGTTTCCTACAGTTTGAGAATTATGTAGAAGCATTTATTCACCTATTATTGTTGATATTAGACTTTCCATTTTTGAAAGTCGATAGCCGTGCATAAGTTAGTTGTTCAAATAGTGTGAGCTCATAGACGCACGCTAGCCACGTACTTAGGAGGCCAAATATGTAGAAATTTAAATATTTGCAATTTCAGCGATTTATGTATGTAATGACTTGTAAAACATTTCAGAATGATTGTACCTGCAAAAGAGGTTAGTTCTGTGTTATTTTTATGTGAAAATTCCTGTGAACAAGTGAAATAATGATTGTTTTATATAAGAAATTTAAAAGTGTTTTAATAGCGAAATGTATAGAGAAAATGTAAATTAAACTGTTGTGTTGGTTAAGATATGTATAATTTCAAGTGGGAAACATTGTTTTAACTTTCTATGTTAAATATTTAAGAAATTTCAACTTTGAACATGTGAGTAAAACAGGCATATTTTGTCAAATAAATAAAAGGTTTTATGTGATATGAAAATGCAACGTATATCGAAGTAAAGATATTTTTTGTGCTATCTTTATAAGTAAATTGTATAAATGTATGTCTTATACAAAATAAATTATTGAGAAAACCGTGAGAGAGTGATATTACAAATTGATGTAATTAAGTTGCGCAGACGCGCAAATGACGCGGCTCACTTATCACGCGGCTCGCGTATAGCTCAGGGGTAGCTCAGTAAACGAGTTTTCTTGCAATTCGTTCCGGAATCCTTCAGGATTAGTTCAGGAAAAAGTGCAAGACCAGCAGTCAATAAGAAGAAAAAGTGTAGGGAAGTGATAGGGAAAAGTGATTACTTTCTCACGGAACGGTTTGAAGATAATTGCTGTTTTATTCCCAAGAAATTCATCCCTCAAAATTATACAGTCCACATCGAAGAATTAAGGCGTTGGGACCGGGACGACTTCGGAAGACCCGTAATCCCCGCTTGAACCTATTTTCTGAAAAGGAAGAGGTTATCGCCCTTGTGTGTTACTCCGTTGCGGAGATCACATACGTTGTTCCCGAACCCAACGTAGGCGTGATAGGAGGCCGGATCGAGAGAAGCCTCGATTCCCCCCTTCTGTTTCTTAGTTGAACGTTTAATCCCGCTGGGTTCCTTTTCAATTGGTCCTTGCGAGCAGGATTCCTTTTCAATTAGTCTTTCGAGCCGGATCAAGAGGACCTTCCGAGCCCGGTTCCTTTTCACGCCTCAATTATTCCCTGGCTCAATATTCCAAACAATCACATCAGCATTTTCATAAGAAGCCAAGTTAGATTTCTGTGTATTGAAAGACAAACAACTCCCACACCTATCCCGTGACGATATTATAATAGTGTAGACTTATTTTACTAACATTAAATTTAATTCATTCTGTAACTAACCACCTTCGGAAGAACATTAAATCATTTTATATTTTAAATTGTTTTTTTTAAAAAGACTGTCGAGGTCCGTCGCAATTTAAGTATGTAATAAACATCATCCATTGTCAGAAATATTCGTTCATCATCATTCATCGCAGCCTATGAAAATTTCACTGCTGAACATATGACTTCCCCATACATTCCCTGATAAGGAAGATTTTGTTGCAGTTGGCACACATGGCAGGCGTGTTTCCGAACGCATTTTCTATTATTTGCAATTCTTATCGGGAACATGTTCTACACAACAAACAGCTTGCCTCTATTAATTCTTACACCTACGGAATTATATGGGTTAGTGGATTATCTAAAGTATTAATTAAAATGAATTGAATTTTAAAATTATGTATTAAATTTTTTACACATTTGCATTGTCATTTGATTGTGAACTTTGTTCTCATCGGTAAGTTAGTTGGAAATCGCTTACGAAATTCGATTTTGCCAGACATAGTGAAAGCAAGTTAATAAAAACGTAGTAATATTCCGTTTATGCCACACCTTACATTGATAGCGGAGGGGTAGTGTTTTACTCTCTTTTTGAAGAATCCCTACAAAATTAAGTAAACCGACTATATGTCAAAAAGAAGAAGATCTAGGCTGATACTATCCATTGTAATAGATTTCTTTATTACTTGTACAATGTACATATTAACTGAACGGCAAACTGATTAAGGGGATAGAGTAAGTCAGCTGAAATTCTAATTTCGTCCCCACTTGCCCGCGCGTCGTATGCATGTCGGTACATACCGACATGTTTGTAATCACTAATACTGTAAGTAGAAAAGTCGTTAGACACTTATTTCATTAGGTTTATCATATTTATGCCTGTTTCTTAACGCCAAGCCAGCCGCTTCTTATTTTAATCATGGTTATTTCTCATTTTAATTTTACGCCGTCCTGTTGCGTAATGTATATTCTGATCGTAAGCGACACAACCTCCCCGTTCAAAGGCGAAGTGACCGTGCGGCAGGAATCACGCTTCAAAAGGCCGATAGTTTAGGTAATTTTTTTTACAGTGAAAATAATGGTATTAAAAAAAAGTAAATAACATAAGCACTGCTTTATAGTTAGTTCAGTTAGTATGCAAAGTTTCATGATCTTATTTGAAGTATTTTATGAATAACAGCGGTTTATTGTTTATTTTGGAGGTAATATTGGATTTTTTTCTATTGAGAAAATTTTACGAAATCGTGTTTTCGTCTAACATAACCCTTAACATTAATCCTCAACTTTACCATATATTTATTTCAAAATTAATGCTGCAATATTTTCGGCATAACGAAGGATCTTGCTAAGCCATTTGAGATTATATTTCCCCTTAAGGGAAGTTCAGATACGGTTGCAGGCACCACGGAATCTAGCTACATAATACATACATTTATAATCTGTCACTTATCATACACTGTGGGAATGGAGTATAGAGGTACTTCATAACTGTGGGGTTTTGGCGGGAACTTGACCTTGAATTGTTGCTCCTATTTTAGCGTCTATGTAATGGTTTAAAATGGATTTTAATGCGTTTTGATTGATTAAGTATCTGCGCAGGTGAATTAATAGAGAAAATGACGAAATAAGTGCTTCGACGTTGACATTTATATACCTAAAGTTATTTTGATCGCTTAGGCGCCTTATCAACTTGAGTGACTATTCTCATCGACTGTCCGCTGACTTGAGCTGTCGTCAAAACCTCCCGAGAACTTCGTAATGTGACGCATCAGCATATTATTTAGAAACAATTTATAAAAATGAAGACTCCAAATGAAATGAAGATTTGGCTTAGAGGACAAGCATCCAAGCCAAAAATCTTAATTAAAAAATACATACACTCACCCTGACACACCGCTCTCATTTCTTTCACTTGCGTATATTTTTGCACTTTGCATTCATGATCTTCGGTTAAGTGTACTCTTAATTTGACGCATCTTCAATATGTCACCAATTTGCTCGATAAACTTTCTGTCTTTGGTCATTAAATAAGTTCTACTTCAGTAGTTGTTCCATGTTTCAATAATTAAATGCAATTGTTTTCTCTAAGGGTGATTATATAGAGTTTGAATATTGCGATGTAACTGTTTAAATTACATTTTACTTGTTACCTTTCTCTATTAGTAAAAGGGTTGAAAAATGAGCACACAATTCACCTGAAGATACGTGGATGCTGTGACTCATAGACATCTACATGTATACTCAATTAAGAATCAAAATGCGGATGCGTTGTTACCCCTGAGGACTAAGATGTAATGCATCTACCCCTGAGGACTAAGATGTAATGCATCGTTTCACGTAAAAAGGGACTCCAGTTTTCTATATTCATCATACGAAATACAGCAGCATTAAGCTTCTATTTTACGCTGGTATTCTGTGAGAGCGTGGTCTTACTCCCGTTGAGCTGACCGATTAGTGCTAAAACCATAATAATGCTGCAGCATGGTTCTACGAGGTAAAAGTACGTTTTAATGTCGGTATGAAATGAGATCTCTTTATTTTCTAACGTCAGAAACCATATTATATAAATACAGAGCGAGATTTCTTTGTGAAATAATCGCGTTTATATGGATTCAATGCCGTAGTAAGTAAAATACCTACGTTAAAGTTTAACATACATCCTATATACACACAGAGGGCACAGGCTTCCTCTCATTTCTGAGAAGGTTTTAGAGATGGAACAAGGAACCAATATGCCGAATACCGAATATAAAACGAACATTCGGCCTATCTCTAATTATTTTCCTTCACCGCGGAGCAGGCGGTAAGTGTCAAAAACACCTATAATCCACCCAAATGACAAAATATAATGACTCACACTAAAATATTTTCTTGTTTATGTTCAGCTTGGAGGATTAATAGAAAACAATTACTAATTGACCTAAGTACTCATATTTAATGATACATGAACGTTTTATCTTTTTATTAGAGGTTATATTAATTAAATTGTCTAATTAAAATATATAATTAACTTCACGAACTTTGGTTATAAGAATTCGCCTAATTAGGTTACCGATACATCAAGTCTTTACATAAGGCGAAGCTAAAAAGGGGTTAATGTTTCTATGTGGTATGTATGCATGTATGTATGTCGGCTTACATGTTAGTTCATAATTCCTAAACTAGTTATCAGTTTTTGATAAATATCATAATTGTGCGGGTATCTGCTTGCAAATCATTGCTGGAATGCACCACGGACTGTAATTATAATTCAAGCTGTTTGCACATCAAACTCTGCCATATAAATTATCACGTATTCCAAAAGCGAGACCTCTATAAAAATAACCAATAAGGAACTCGAGGGTCTTTGCTCTTATCTACTTTTTGTTGAAAGGAAAGTTATAATTAAATGTTACTGTATTGTTTTATCTAATAAATAAAATAATGCTTGTTTGTTCGTATTTTATGCGCTGCCATACCATTTCTTATATTGCGGTAAAACTTTGTCAACTTATTGCTTGCACTAGCGCGAAGGTTATAGATGTAGTACAATAATCAACTTACAGTAGATGGTGCGCGTAATCGTACCGACAAACTTATTTGAAAGTCATATGTCATTCAATTTCAATGAATGTATTAACATTCTTAACTAAACAATATAACTCTTTCAAATTTAAAACAATATTTCGTCGTCACTAGTTTCGTCTGCGGCAACAATGCGACGGGTACCAGGTTTGTTTTAAATAAAAAAAATCATTTTTAACTGAATACTAAACACCCGTCTTATTAACAAACGCTGTTTTGATAGTCTTGACCGTAAACTATGGTTTAAGAAGAATCTTTCTGACTGAAGAAGTCCTTTAGCCGTGGCGCCACAGTCGTCGCTAAATTGACCGTTTGCTGTCAAATTCCAATACTTTATATTTTAGTTCCCATATTTTCCGTGGGACTTCTAAACCTGGGACAAATCAAAAACTCTCTATTTGTAAAAATAAATTTATGACTTGCCTGGACTCTCGGCGAGAACTTGACCGGCGGCGGATTGCTGCTCGTGTAATTTTGTTTAAATAATGTTTTGAGGTGGAATTTAGTCACGTGAACCATTGGTGGAAACGATGAAGCAATCTTGAGATAAGGCTCCTTATGAACTTCGGTGACTGTCATCATCGGTTGTCCGCTAGGTTGAGCTGTCGTCGAAATCTCCTAAAAACTTCATGTTACGCATTAGTATATTGTGAAGAAAAAATCTATAAAATGAAGATCCCGAATGAAACGAAGCCATGGCTTAAAGGACAAACATGCAAGTCTAAAATATTAATAAAAATGGTTTGTCTTTGTTCAGATGTAATTTTCAGTTATGCTTTTTAAGGAATTATATTCCGTATGTGCTAACTGATGTTTGCTGTTGAGATTAGATTGACACGATGAGGAATTTTGTAACAGCTATTGCCATTGTCTTTGACTTGTCAACATTTGAGTTAGGTTTTCTTTGAATATAACATGTAGCATAGTTGTAGCACGAATGGATCGACTCGATCGGGGAAGGACTACGCTCTCACAGAATACCACCGTAAAATAATAGCTTGATACTGCTGTGTTTCGATGGTGAGTGTAGAGAACCGAAGACCCTTTTTACTGGAAGCGGGGCACTCCATCTTATTCCTTACGGGTGACAACGCATCTGCATTTCGATTTGCAATCGAGGATAGATGTAGATGTCTATGGGCCGCAGCAACCACTTACCATCAGGTGGACTGTGTGCTCGTTTGTCACCCTATCCTATAAAAAATCACTTTTGAGTTTTGTTTTGTTTTGTTTTGATATCTCTCTAACTAACGAAATTTCCTCCTTATTCAATTTTTTTAAAACATAGGGATAAGACGCAATGATTTTCTCCTGTATCATGGAGGCAGCTTACATACATAAATTTCACAAGGACAACCATCCAGACCGACAATTATTTGCAGCATATAAATACTTGTTCTATGAGGGATTCGAACCCGCGGCCTTCAGCACTGCAACTCATAGCTAAGCCACGGAGCAGTCAACAAAAAAGTCGAAGTGACGACCTGATAAATGCAGGAAGTCGATGGTTGTAAGCTGGCTATGACTGCCCATTGCACATCAGGGTACTGATCCGTTTGGCACTTCACAGCACTTCACAAGCCCATTGTTAAAAATAGCAACATATTTTTATTGCACACTATAATTGTCTTTGGTCAGAAAGTTTATCGATGTAAAAATTATGTATTGTTTTTATGTATTGTTTTATAGGATAGGGGGCAAACGAGCGTACGGCTCACCTGATGGTAAGTAATTACCGTCGCCCATGAACAACTGCAACACCAGGGTAATTAAAGATGCATTGCCGGCCTTTTAAAAAGGTATAGTCTCTTTTCTTGAAGGTTCCTAAGTCGTATCGATCAGACAAAATCTCTGGTGGTAGTCAATTCCACAAAGTTGTTGTGCGAGGAAGAAAACTTGTTTTAGATCGCACAATTGTGGACCACCAGTCATCCGGATGGTATGTTTGTTATCGCGAGTTATGTCGCGATGTGCGATGGTGAAATTGTGCGGCTGGAATTAGTCCAAACAATTCCTCAGAGCACTCCCGTGGTAAATGCGATAAAATACGTAAAGAGAAGCAACATCTCTTCGCAGTTCCAGTGAGTCAAGCCGACCTGAAAGAGCTCGGTTGCCGACGATTCGAACAGTTCTACGCTGGATACGAATAATTGGAAGGAGCTGGCACTGGGGAGCCCCAGCCCAGGGATGGGAACAGTATTCCATGTGCGGCTGAACCTGCGTCTTGTAAAGTTGTACGCGGTGTGCCAGTATGAAATGGCGTTCCGCTCTGCTGAGCACGCCAAGCTTTTTAAAGGCTAATTTGGCTTTCTCTTCCAAGTGACCACGATACTGCACGTCACTCGATATGTCGACGCCGAGGATTCTGATACTGGCTTAGGCAACAAGGAGAGTTACTTGAAGCTGAGGAGATACGACGAAGGGGTTCTTTTACAGAAAAACGAAAACCAGACCATATAAAACAACTTATACCTTATTTGTTCCGTTATTCTAGCCTTACGGTCACCCAAGTTGACTTTCTTTAATCGTTGATCGTTTTACAAGAAGTTGAGGTATCGATGTCCGTTAAGTTGTTGTGGCAGAAACACTGGTCCTAGTATGCGACCCTTAAATAAACCTGCCCATACGTTAAGCGACCATCGGGTTTGGTGCCCCGTTTGTTGAATAGCGTGCGGGTTAACCTCGCAATACACGTATTTCTTCGGTTCTATAGGTCGTTTCTGGTGAATGTCGACTCATCCGTTCAGATGACGTGCTCAATGAAACCAGGCACACGTTGATTGAAATTTAGTTTAAATTCGGGATTGTCTTTGAATACCTACGTGATGCCGGTACTGAGAGATAATCCTCAGATCTGACTTTGTCGGAATTTGTGTAGCATTATAACCCGCAGGTGTCGTAAGAGGAGAGGTGACATAGAGAAACTTATCAGGAGATGGGCAGCAGCGTCCTCTTAATAACTTCTAAAAATAAAAAACTGCGAACTTGCTTGCCAAGTGTGGCAACTATGGCAAATATCTCCCCAAAAAGGCAATCAAGGAGGCCTATGTTCAGAAGTGAACTTTAATGGGCCCTAACGATATACTAAGGTCCACACCACACTACACTATCACACTCTACCTAGACATTGTGGAATACCGGACTACGTCATACGGTTGTTTTTACGTCTATAGTAACAGCTTTTCAACGTTTCAATAAGATCACAAACAGTTTAATTTCAAACCTACAAGCTACATGCGTCTACTCCAACGCGTTAATAAACATAAGTGAATATTGAGAGACGCCATGATGACCTACGTAAATAGCTAACGTGCCAAAACATTGTGTACAGAAGTGATTTACAGCGACACCGCCGTATCCCAATTCGCCTATTATGATCGTTTTTAAGTGACTCGTTTTTATTGTGTATAAATTTTGAATGCTTAAATAATATATTTTGCATGTAATGAGCATACTACCTTGCACCAAATAGACTGGGGAAAGACACTAACAATATCGTAAAGTAGACCGCATGCTCCTTCGTCACTTTTACTTCCATAAAAAATATCTAAGATGGACGACAATGTGCGCAAAACGTCAGAAGACGCTATGGAAGAATATAAAGTTTTTATTAGCTCTTGTGTTCCAATCGTAGTCTAAAGTATATATATAGTAGATACATATCACTATATCTAGCGATCCGCTCCGGATTCGCTTGGATAGGATCTTTTAATGGTAATCAAAGAGCATTAATTTTATAAATTTTTAATTTTAAATAAAACTCCCGGTTAACTATTCGTATAGTCATAAAGTCTCTCTGTCTGTTCGTAAAGTTTCATTAGATTAGTCCGATAGACAAAAAAATAAAAACTGTTGTATATGGAATAGAATAGAACAAATTTCAATATGTAATATGTAACAGAAACTTCGATTTTACTCATATGTTTAGATCAATTAAATAAGCAAGCATAGTCATTTAGGATTTCAAATCAGATCAGATCATTAGATCAGAGCAAGTAGAACATATAAAACTGAATAAGTTTCGAATTTCACACATCGCCGGCAAATAGAATTACATTTACGATATTGCTTTTCAATAACAATGTTAAGTCTTGATAAATTTAACGGAATTTTCCGATTCTACATTTTTTCATAAATATATTTTAATCTGTTTAGTTTACCTCGTGGAATGCAGCAAGGCAGATCCCTTCTATTCTTCTTCATTCCCCAAAACGATTGTCTTCATTCGCTTCTTGCGTAGACTTTCTAATTGTTTCTCTTAAGCAGCCAAAATGGCGACAACAAGCTTGCATGTCCGATTTAATAGTACTGAATCTATTTTGGTAGTTCTGTTTCAATTCGATCGTTAGTTATTATGGATTTAACACGAATTTATCGGCTCAACCGGAGTAGGACCACGTTCTCACAGAATACTAGTGTAAAATAGAAGCTTAATGCTGCTGTCCTTCGTATGGTGAGTGAAGGGAACCGGAGACTCATGTCACTGGAAATGAGGAATTTTGTCTTAGTCCTTAGGGATGACAACGCATTTGCATTTTGATTGTTAATCGAGGATAAATGTAGATGTCTATGGGCCACAGCATCCAGTTACCATCAGATGGACTGTGTGCTCGTTTGTCACCCTTATTCTATAGGAAAGGTACCACCAGCTCATCTGATGTTCTCACTTGCGGAATATGTATTTGAACCTTCACCGCGTACTTCTTGGATCTTATCTGCTACATTATTGACTTCAATAGTTCCTTATATGTACGTTTACGTATATCATTACAGGTAACGTCATCATTCTACAATAAACCTGTTAAGTGATCAATATTTAACTATTATTCCGTTTTTATAACATTTGAATTTACTCTAAATCAGTATTTTATATAAAAGTTTAAAGATATATTGTTTAGTTTTCCGTAACGGTATATTACGCACAATTAAATTAGTTACGTGTTTAGTTTACGTGGTAGAGCCATGCTGCAATTATATTAGTAGTATAGTTGTAGCATGAATGGGTCGGCTCGACCGGGGAAGGACCATGCTCTAACAGAATACCAGCGTCAAATAGTAGCTTAAACCTGCTGTGTTTCGTATGGGGAGTGTAGAAAACCGTAGACCCTTTTTACTGGAAACGAGGCATTCCATCTCAGTTCTCACGGGTGACAACGCATCTGTATTTTGATTCTTAATTGAGGATAGATGTAGATATTTAATCCTATCCTATATTAAAAAAGTGTGGCTTGTTTCTCACACACATGCACACACACACACACACACACACACACACACACACACACACACACACGCGCGCGCGCGCACACACTTACTAGCTGTATCAATTTGAAATTGAATAGGAAAGTATTTCGAAAGAAAGTTTGTTCATATGAATTTCTTAAACTGCGAACGTTCCATACAATGGCGCATATGCATATAATTCGATTTTAACATCCGTATACCCACGTCCCCCGTGTCTAAAACTTTGTGATTTCACACTAATTGAACTTGTTGCCTCTGTTTCAAATCGAACGTTTCTGAAATCGAATTTTTCTGAGTTGTACCAGTATTGTTAATTAAAAGTTGCTTTTCGTTCTAAACATATTTATATATTTAATAATAATAATAATAATAATAATAATAATAATAAAAATAATAATAATAATAATAATATTCCACAACTATCACACAACGCCATCTAGTCCCAAGCTAAGCAGAGCTTGTGTTATGGGTACTAGACAACTGATAAACATACTTATATATTTCTAAATACATAAATATTATAGATAAATTACACCCAGACACAGAACAAATGATCGTGCTCATCACACAAACATTTGTCCTGGGTGGGAATCGAACCCACGACCTCAGGCATAGCAGTCAGGGTCACTAACCACTAGACCAACAGGCCTGTCAAATCAATTTATTTATATATATACGATATTTGGAAACAAATATTATGAAATAATTATAATTGTTACTTTTTATAAATAAGAGTAAACTGCCTAAAAAATCAATTACATAACTTGCGTTAGTATCGCTAAAACTCGAAAATGGCTCGACCGATTTTAATAAAATGTTCGGTGTGTGTTTGAATGGGTCTCTTAATGGTTTAGATTCACATTTGGAGCAGGTAGATGGTGTAGTTGAGGTTCAGAAATCAGCCGTGTGAAGCCGGAGCTAATCTCTAGAAAGATATAATTTTCAATCCGCCGCGTTGTGGCGGGATAAGACGATCCACAACCCTATATCATCCCGTGGGTGACAAAACTCAAAATAATAAACTGCGCTTGCCAATCAACCTCATGAGACGATCTATGGGAGTCAAACTTTATTTTTTTTATCAACCTGTCAGAATCAAACTGTTGCATATGGCACTCTCCCATAGTAGGCCCTAACCGTCATGCTGGTCCAGCACATCGGAAACCGCTGTGCCAAGGTCGCATTTTGCATTTCGCTTGCCGTCGACGTTCTTCAGATTTTATATCTTTGTCTATACGTAGTAAGATGTCTTACATCTGTACGTAGCCCATTGCGAAACCGAACGAATGAGATGTGGTAATAATTTCTCTTACGTCGCCATCATAACGGTCAGTTTTATTAAATGAGACACTTTTATTATAGTAGATATAGTAAATATGGAGATATCTCATTTGATTCAATAAAAACTGATGCTAAAAATGTCGAGCATTGATTTATTATGTGTTCCGAGATAAACGGAAACGTCGTGAGGAAGCGTGAACGTCTGATGAATAAAAATATTTCGCAGATTGAATTCCGCCGACACGCACTGCTGCAATGAAATCAGACATGAGGGCTAGCCTGAGCCCAGCATTAATTACGTATATATTCTGTTACTTCACTTTACTGTGGTAATAGAATTTTTTGTATACTGTTAGGTGGGCTCACCAGGTACGTAATATATTATGTGACGGTAAATTCTCCGCAACTCTTTTATATTGTAACTATATTGTTAATAAATGGAGGAAAAAATAGATAATGAAATAAGAAATAATTCAAGTTGCATAGAATCTGCCTTGTCATGTGTCATTAAAACAAAAGCGGACATGGAAAAATATAATATAATAATAACTGACGATTTTAAATATTGTCTCTACAATTATTTTTTTTATGTTTCAATTGGCGGTTTATTTATAGGTTTGATGTGCGCACATCTATATAAATGAAGCAAATTTTGACTATAGATAAGTATTACCTAGCCAATTACAAGTTAAGACAGATAGCAAATATGCTATCTTATTATTTATATATTAACTCAGTCAGTCAGTCTTGGCTACCCAGACGTCTGATTCTATTGAGCAGCATAATTACAGTTCAAAGTAATTTAAATCGGAAAATTAGACAATAGAGGCAAATTCTTGCAGTAACCATAATTTAAATAATTTATAATGTAGCTTACAAATCCTTAATAATTGTAATTGTATGAGTCCACAAAATGATGACAAAATTGTTGTAGTTCTTTCAATAGTGAAACGGTTTTAAAAGGTAGCCTTAATTTTAGCTAGTCAATTATTATCAGATACGGAATGTATTGTAAGACTCTACGGAATGTATCGGAAGATATTGTAAGACTCTCTGTTGAGCGAACTGTAGAAATGGAATGTGTTGAGTTTGAGCACCTCATTGTTGTGAGCCCCTACAGACCCCCATGTTCTATATACGACACTTTTGAAAATATTATGGAGGAAGTTTTTGCTAAGCTTAATAAACGGAATAAATCTGTTGTAATATGTGAAGACTTTAATATCAATCTCCTAGAAGCTTCCTCCATCAATTTTAAATTTAGATCACTGTTTAAATCATATGGCCCTTTAAATTTATTTTTGGAGACAATGCGTATTGACTATTTATTGCACCATGTATAGAACATTTTTACAAATGTTAAGCACATTACATAAATGTATAATTCAAAAATTGATTTCTTATCACTGCTGACAATTAGTTTCTTTACGTTATGTTCGGGGAGTTGCAGTCGCTCATGGGCGGCAGAGATCGCTTACCATCAGGTGAGCCGCATGCTCGTTTGCCCCCTACTATATAAAAATGACAAAGTAAATAATTCTGTATCTAAATTAGTACATTAAAAATAAATGTATGGAATTCATAACTCCGAATGTCAATCATATTACTACTAATGTTAAAAAAAATAACAGCTTACAATCATGTACGTTACAATTAACAACACAAAACAAATGAGAAATAGTTTGGTAGCGATCACCCTTTCCACGGGTTATTATCAACAATAAATTCCTTAATATTTATTATATTCGTAATAACCCTTTTTCTACAAAAAATTTATGTAATTGATCTGTCAATATATAATACTTCTAATTACAACTAAACAAAAACATATTTACATAGACAGATAAAAAAACACGTAAAATATATGGTGTACATGATTCAAATTCTGTTATTTAAAAAAAACATGTTTTCAAAATATTTATAAAATCACTTTAACATTAAAACAATTGCGGAATCTAGAAACAACTTGAAACAAATTCCATGCGGTCAAAGTCACAGGCAACAGCTAGTTTCATATATGGCATATATTGGAGAATAAAATTATCCGTAAGGAAAATATTAGTGCTTTCAATTATTTATGCACAAGAGTATCAAGTACATATCGATAAATCGGATACATCCAACGCATCGCTAAATAAATAAGGTACCGTGGATTAAAAAAATACGTACGCAGAGAGTAATAATGCATTGGCCAGCCGTAACGGCGTACGCGGCTTTTACTGCCGGCGATTTTACGATGATAGAATGGGTTGCTTTTAGGTGTATAGACAATTTTATGATCTAGCAGAGGCACTCCTGACTGGGCGTCAGCACCACTTGAGCGCGGATTTATATTTCTGTAGCCAACAATGTAGAATGCTGGATCTGATGTTAGATAATCGAAATTTCGCCGAGTTTATTGATCATAAATTATAATGTTTAAACGTTATAAATCTTTTAAGATGCCCAATAACAATGTTGGATGGCGCTGTTTTAAAAATACGTGCTCAAAAATACACACATTACAGTCAGAACTGTTTCCCCGGCAAAACGAAAACATTCATAAGTGACTTCGGTCAAACGTGGTTATGACTGAAATCTCGGTCAATGTTTGTTTTGAACAAAGCGTAGTCAAAAGCACTTTAACGATTTAAGGACAAGTTAGTTTTTCCTAGTCTAAGATAGTTTTAAATAGAATAAGCATAGAGCATATAAATGAAGATGCGTTGTTACCCCTAAGGACGATGAGGGAAAGCCTAGTTACCAATATAAAGTGTCTCCGGTTCTATACACTTACCATACGGTAGATTTTGATAGATGTCGTGATGGGTGTAAAATATCCAGACCAACGACAGGCAATAATCGAAGGAGAAAGATGTCGTTTACTGCGATGGTTGATTGATACTCCTATCATATTCAAAGTTGGAATAATTTTATTAGAATTTAAAAAAAAACATAAATTACGTATGTTTTCATATATAAATTATGCCAATAAACTTCTAGCTAAAATTATATATTTATTATTTATACAAATTTATTTATTTCAACACTTAGAATTAAATTTACAGGTTATTCTAACAGTGTAACTATTTAATATGCTATATTATATGCATTTATCTCTTTAAATTAACAAATTACGTATAATGCTAGCTTTGTTAACTCACTCAGGGTACAATAAAACAAGTCTATTTCTCTGGTTATCACATTAAGACTGCAGAGAGCAACTGTCAGGGGCGCCTGACGCATTAGGTCTGTCCTTCGTCCGGCACGACCAGCAGTTGCGACTTCTGCCGACTCTTTAAGTACCCGTTCGGGACGTACTTAATAATTCTAAATCTATGATTTATTATGGAGGAAGGATAGTGTATCCAAATTACAAATTTTAAACAATTATTTCTGTGAAGAAGTAAAGATTAAGAGAAGTAGAGAGAAGCAACCACCTGAAATTGTAATCCTAAGAAACAATGATAAAAATAAATTGTGAGGAAATATTCTTAACTAAGCAAGCAATTTGGTCTTTATTTGGCCTGTCCTGGGTTCGCCAGGGTTGATACTATTAAGAAAGTGTTATTTAGAGTAATTCAAAAACTACTTATTAAAAAAATATCGCTTTTCAAACAAAATTAAAGGTTTACGCATAAACATTGCTAGAACTAGGTCCTTCCTGGAATTCGTTCGTAAAGTTTGATCGTAATTATTGTCCACCCATTTCAAATATTAGACACACAGACATAAAGGCAGAATTTAGATAATGGTTGTTTATTTCTTAATGATATAAAAATAAACTTAGCTTAATAGAAGCTAGTTGTTTCAATATTATTGACACATATTTCAATTTCATTTAATAGGTTGGGGAAAAAGTTTCTTCATATGTTGTTTGTATAAAATTGAAGAAAAATCTCTTTGGTTGTACTGTTTGTATCTGTCTGGTTTTAATATCAATACATAATAGGACATTAAGAAAAATTTAAACTAAAAACACTATACAAAAAGCTATATATTTGGGTATCACGCGAGCTTACTAATAGAAACCTAAAACTTATTGAATCGTGTACTCATTTGCTATTCTCTATTGGAACGTAATGAAACGGAACCGTTTTTGAAAAGATTGATCACTGGTGATAAAAAGTGGATCACCTACGACAAGGACGTGTGAAAAAAGATCTTGGTCAAGCTCCACAGACTGTAACCCGGATTAACGCAATAAGCTGAAGCTGTGTGTATATTGAGATTGGAACGACGTTTATTATGGGTTTTTACCACCTGGCAAAACCATAGATTCGGATCTCTACTGGCGACAACTAATGAGATTCAAGCAAGAATTGAAAAAAATGGCCAAAGGCCGGGAAAAGGAAGGGACATTCATCACGATAACGCCCGACCACTCAATACATATATTTAGTCACAGCAAAAATTGAGGAAGCTTGGTTGGGAAGTGCTAATGCTGATAGCACTTCCCGTATATATATATATATATATATATATATATATATATATATATATATGTATATATATATATATATATATATATATATATATATATATATATATATATATATATATATAACCATATAGTCCCGAACCTGCACCATCAGTTTTTTACCAGTTTCGGTCTCTTCCGAATTTTTTGGTAGTGTTAGGTTAACATCAAGAAAGGACTGTCAAAACTACTTCTTGCATTTTTTTTAATCAAAAATCCCAAAATTTCTATAGCACCGGGATTATGTAACTACAAGGTGACAACAAGTTATCAAACAAAACGGCACATATAATAAAATGTAATTAAACTTCGAAAAAAATGTTGACTGTATATAAAATACGAAGCAACTTTTTCCCGACCTATTTTTTTTTGTGCGAGCAGCTATGCAGGTCTAGGGAAAGAGATATCACTGCGATCTAAAAGATCTATTGTGATCGCTGTTATGGCTATAGTTCACTGCTAGCCCTACGTCTACAATGAATAGAAGGAGTTGCTTAGCCGTGAGCAATTTCACTTCTTCTGGGCGGAATACAAAGTTTCCCAGATGAGTGTTACGTTTGCGCATTAAGGGTCCGCAATTACTTAGGGTGTGATATTTTTTTTAAATAGGATAGAATGACAAATGATCACACAGTCCACCTGATGATAAGTGGTTGCTGTGGCCCATGGACATCCTCGATTACGAATCAAAATGCAAATGACCAGTGTCACCCGTGATCCCACGTAATGTTAAGTGGTCGTGTAGCCTAAGATGGTGGAGCGCACTGACTAGAAAAAGGCCAATCATTCTTGCCCTGAAGACATCCACACTGCAATCAGATGGAAACACAGATGCTGGCAACTTATTCCACTCCTTTGCTGTACGTGTGATAAATGATGTAGCAAACCGTTTGAAATTTGAAATTTAAATTGCTAAATAACTTACGTCACTGAAACCTCGGTACATCAATACCTAATCTACAACTACAGTCCGACCGAATATCGTATTATTTTTTGGTTTTTCAGGTTATTTTTTTATTTTCGGTCATAATTTTTATTGTTTTCTGAATGGGTACATACCTATCTTTATATTTATATTTATTCTGTACACGTGTTTGTGTGTGTTTGAGTGAGTCGTCCTTGGATGGTTTAGATTTACAGTTGATTCGGTGCTGATGTCGAGATCCAGAATTCACCCACGCGAAACCGGAGTTTATCGCTAGTTTTTTTTTATGGAATAAGGTGACAAACGAGCGCAACATAGTCCATCTGATGGTAAGTGGTTGCTGTGGTCCATAGACATCTACATCTATCCTCGATTACGAATCAAAATGCAGATGCGTTGTCACCCGTGAGGAGTAAGATGGAATGCCTCGTTTCCGGTAAAAAGGGTCTCTAGTTCTCAACATTCACTATACGAAACACAGCACTATTAAGTCTATTTTACGCTGATATTCTGTGAGAGCGCGGTCCTTTCCCGGCCGACCCTTTCGTGCTACAACTATACTACTAATATAACTACAGCACGGCTCTACCACGTATAAAATATTATATGTATAGATTATATGTATGAAATGTATGTATTATATATGTATAGATTAGGAAGACTCCACTGCCCATGTCCTGGTTCGTTGCCTCTTAAAGCCTCTTACGACACCCACGTAACTATATGGAGTAGCGGATATTCTTACTCCGCCATTACACGTTGTCCATTTGTAGTCCATTCATTCATATTCATAGAACGTTTAAAAGTTTGTGTAACATGGCGAGACAATAAATCGGACAAACAGTCTCTCATCGCTAAAAGCTTTACCACTGATCTAGCATATATAGGTAGTAGAAACCCAGCTTTCCCGTCCCGATTGAGCGGTGTAAGTAGTTAAGCGACATCTCTATGATAATGCGATCTCGTGAGCTCAATTGAGATGCCACGCGTGTATTTATGTTTGCATGATAGCTATGGCAATATGCCGTTGCCGGCTGTCTTATGCACGCGAATGCATTTGCAATATCACCGGTGGAGCTAAGGTTTTCTTTCCATGGTGTGACAACCTTGTAACTGATGTAGGAAGTCGATGGATATTAGTGGAATTATTTTAGAGATATAGTGGCCCATTACATTTACATTTATCCTCGATTAAGAACCAAAATGCAGGTACGTTGCCAACCCTAAGGTTTCAAATGGAGTGCCTCGTTTCCAGTAAAAAGGGTCTCCAGTTCTCTACAATAACAATACGAAACACGTACGTCTCTACAATAACAATACGCATTGATCTACTATTTTACGCTAGTGTTCTGTAAGAGTGTAGTCCTTCCACGGTCGAGCTGACCAATTCGTGCTGTGATATAGTTGCAGCGTGGCTGTACCATACAAAAATTCGTTGGGGGAACCTTTTGTTCAGTTGGGGAATGGTGATGGACTGTGTTGTAATCACAACGATGATAGAAAGAAACACGTTTTAAACTAAGAAATATACGAAAGCATAGGGAAAAAATATGCACGCTTCAGTCTTAAACTTCTCAAGCATAATTTTTTTTTTACGTGGTAGAGCCATGCTGCAGTTAAATTAGTAGCATAGTTGTAGCACGAATGGGTCGGCTCGACCGGGGAGGGACCACGCTCTCACAGAATACCAGCGTGAAATAGTAGCTTAATGATGCTGTATTTCGTATGGTGAGTGTAGAGAACCGGAGACCCTTTTTACTGGAAATGAGGCATTCCATCTCAGTCCTCATGGATGACAACGCATCTGCATTTTGATTTGTAATGGAAGGTAGATGTAGATGTCTATGGGCCGCAGCAACCACTTACCATCAGGTGGACTATGTGCTCGTTTGTCACCCTATTCTATAAAAAAAAATTATAAAGCAGTACATGCATATCGCTTCACATGCTCCAAAGGCAGCGTTGGTTTTCAGTTAGATCACTGTGACTTCACTGACAAGTCAGTGTGTGATCCCCCAGTTACGAATTAATTACAAGTTACAGGGTAGTGCCAGTGATGATGACAATGAACACATAATTATTTCCTTCGAACATAAAGACTTCTTATAAATGTTATTATATGCAATTATTACTGTATTCACATAGTTTGATTACGTGTAATAGTTGCCATTTATAGTTCTTATGTCTATAACTGTTAATAAAAGGTTAACGTTCATCTCCGCACGATGCCTGCAGCCGCACTTTATTTATCGTCTGGTTGGAATTTTCTTTACAGAAAAATCAAAACACGATAATAAGCAGATAGGGGGGATTAATTTACTTAATTTTTAATTAAAATAATAAATACTATACAAGAATTAAGCACCCAATTCACACTTGGTTATTATTATTCATTTTTTATCCACTTCCGGAAGTCTGATTTATCTGAAATTTTTTAGACGCGCTACTAGCGGCTTCATAAGTATGTTTTTATAAGAATAGAAAATATTGTTTTCTATCCTTAATATTTATAAAAGTATTTAAATTTCGGCTATAACGGCTCCGTGGCGCACTGTTTTAGCAATGAGTTGCAACTCTAAGGCCCGCGAGTTCGAATCCTTTCCGCAGCCGACCGGACAAATATAAAGACCAGGCTTTCCTTTCAGCCGGGTCTGGATTTTGGCCTTGTGAAATTTATGTACGTAAACCCCCACGATACTGTAGAAAATAGTGTAGTGTGAAGTTGTTGGGGTAACGTTTTTTCTTTTAAAAATATTGTGGTAGTTACAAAAAGTAGTTTAAATAAAGTATCACGTTTAGACTAGAATCTGTTCTGAAAAAGAAGTCCTGCGGAAAGTGAACTAATAGCTAATGATTTCTACATTATAGACAGCAAATGTCAAATTTCGCGAAGACTGGCGCTGCGGCTAAGAGACTTGTCGATATTAAAATATCTCTTTTTAAATCACCTTTTACGTGGTAAAGCCACGCTGCAGCTATATTATAGTTGTAACACGAATGGTTCGGCTCGACCGGGGAAGTACCACGCTCTCACAGAATACCAACGTGAAATAGCTGCTTAAGGCTGTTGTGTTTCGTATGGTGAGTGTACAGAAACCGGAGACCTTTTCTACTGGTAACGAGGCATTCCATCTCAGTCCTCAGGAGTGACAACGCATATGCATTTTGATTCTTAATTGAGGATAAATGTGGATATCTATGGGCCACAGCATCCACTTACCATCAGATGGACTGCGTGCTCGTTTGTCACCCTTATTCTATGAAAATAAAACATAGTTTAAACCCATAACAGTTACAGCTCATTAAAGTCCACTGCTGTACATATGCCTCCCCCATAGACTATCTCATAAGGGAGATATTTTCTTCATTCGCCACGCTTGACAAGGGGGTTGGCAACCGCAGTTTTATATTTAGCCGTTAGTTAGTTAGTTGTATTTTAGCCGTATTTGGAAGACGCTGGTGCCCATATCCAGATTTGTTTCGCTGTGTCGCCTCTTACGACACCCTCGGGATGATATAGGATATCTTACACAGCGACTACACGGGAATTTAAACCCGAGAAATATTAATAACGCAGCTTAGTAATAAGGCGGATAATGAATAGGTGTTACGTTTTCGTACCACGTCGCGGCTCGGTACAATCTAATTGTGTTTATAATTTAGCACGTGTTACTTCAACGTTAATCAAGCGCATTTCAAACCGGTCTTCGCTGCTTGGAATTCATGGATACTTCGATGAGAGTGGAGAAAATCAACAATCGATAGTTTTGAAGGTGTCAATGTTTTACCCGACTGCCCTAGAAGGGGGGTAATTTTTTTCGAGTGTATGTATGTCGGTTCTTCGAGATTCTAGAGTGGTAGCCTCGTACTGGTAGACGAAGTATAGGGTATTTCCCACACCAGATGTAGTGATGATCTGGTAAAACATGCAGGAAGTCGATGGATGCAGGTGGCTCAGGACCATGCTTTGTGGCATTCCTTGGAGGAGGCCTATATTCAGCAGTGGACTTGTATAGGGCTGCACTGACCTTAAATAAAAAAAACTCACAGTATGGTTACAATGCCATCTATCGATAAGTATGATATTTTTCAATCATATCGCATAGCTGCCTTACGGCACTTACATAAGGGAACGGAGTGATGAATTCTATTACGCAGCAACCACCCGTTAAAGATACATTTAAAGTTGTCATACATTTTACGTAAATGTTACAACCTATTAAAGTCAACGTACAAAAGTCTCCCCTTGCCTCGTAAGGGGATATTTGTCATAGTTGCCACTTTCGGCAAGCGTATAACTCTTATTTTAACACTGTCGTTAGAGATTTGAAGTTTAAAATACCTTGCGCTTTATACATGTAATATGGTACATGTTTGTCAAAGCGAATATTGTGTATGACGTACTGATTAAATTAGCTTAACAATAAATTTACATGTTGACTTTTTTTACCGTCTGGAAAAGGGTTGTAACAGAAGCCTATGGCACTGATATTTTACAATTTATTTTATTTTTATTTTTCATTAACATATTATGAAATTGATCTATCAATAAATAAAATACAACTTCATGTAGACCTTTTTCCCCCAGCCCCAGAAGGAAGAAGTATTCTATCTGTATATACTATATATACCCAGAAGGTAGAAGTATTCTATCTATATATAAAGAAGAAATATTTCTCAAATTATGTACGTATGTCTATTTTTTGTATTCTCTGTATTGTAAATAGCTTGATGGATTTAACATATAGGATGTTGTTCGATTCGTCTTACAACGTGTACAAGTGAAATAGACTATAATTTTTTCTCTTTTAGGTAAACCTTTTACGCAGTCGAGCTTTTTAATTATATCTACTGTTTTCACCATTGGGTTTATTAAGGGAACGAACTACAAATTTCATTTATGCTTGTACTAATATAAGTAGCAATGGATTTTTTTTATGGAAATGAAGGCAAACGAACATGTGGCTCACCTGTTCGTAAGTGTCTACCGCCGCCAAGAACTACTGCACCAACAGAGGATTTTCAGGTGCGCTGTCGGCCTTTTAGAAAGAGTAGTCTCTTGTCTTGTAAGGCCGTAAGGCTCTAAGCCGACGAATAACCGCTGACAACAGTCATCCACTGTGTGATCATGCGAGACAGGAATTTCCGCGTAAAGCGCATGGTAGTGGATCGTCAAGATGATGAGGATAGAATTTAGGGTTGTGTAGCAGTTTATGATTGTGGAATTCAGCAATTAGGATGAATCCAAACATAACAATGTTTATTAAGAAGAATGGGGAATTTCTTATTATTAAGCTAAAACCAACACACTCGTCACAAGAACATAATGGTTAGCCCATTATGTTATAGTAAACTTTAAAAAAACTAAATCATAAGTGTACTCAAAGAAATATAATCATTAGCTTTAATGTGCAGGCTTAGTAAAAGAGGACTTCACTCAGCATAACTGCGTGGTATTATTTACGAGGCTAGTTTTCAGTGCATTACAGTTTTCAGTGCATTACAGTTTTCGCCGTGCTGTGTTTAGGATATCACAAGCTTTAAAGACATAATTTCAAAAACTTGTTATTCCAAGACCTAAAGCAGCATAAATATGTAATTACAGAATCGGACCTCGGGTCTTTCTTACTGAAATCGTGAATTTTTTATACTTCAAAAAAGGAGCCCATGTTACGTATATGGTTTCCGGTCTACAAACAATATAACTGCAGAAAATCATGTCATCCGTTGCTTCGTAGCTGCTTGGAAGGACAAACCAACAAACACATATTCTTAATTATAATATTAATATAAGTATGAAATATAATTTATAATAATATTATAATGATAAAAAAAACTTGTTGAATACAAACATTTCAAATTGGTTTTTTATTGTTAAAGTGCATTCGCATTTTTGTACAATCGAAGTTTACTGCTCAATTGAGAGTTATTTAAAAAGCAATCCACAGCAGAAATGATTTATCTTTACGGTTCAAAACAATCAACCATTCATTTACCATCAAAATGATTTAATACTAATAACTACAATGTTACACGTACATACACACATACAGGCATTGGATTCACCGATACACTACGAGCGATATTCAGATAATGTATTGTAATGTATTTGTAGTGCAATTTGACCGATAATTTACATTTCAACATTTCAAGGTTGTGATTTGAACCTCGACGAAACCAAAAAGCGACAAGAAAAACAGACAAACATATACATCTATAGGATTTAGTCTGCGAAAGAATGAGATAGAACATAGTATAATATTTCCTGTTATCTATTTCGTATATATATATATATATATATATATATATATATATATACATATATATACTTTAGTTACCATAAAACTCTTGTGTCATTGGTTGAAATTGAAAATTTGGAGTCGGTATTTATTATAATATATGTAGAAAAAAAATGTAAAATAACTCTTCAACTTGGTAACGAAATTGTAATAAATAAACCCTACATTTATCCTCCTCTTTAGGTTTCCTGAAGGTTTCAATTCTACCGCATGTGAATTGCAAACATGTTTTTTTTATGTCAGTATAAAGGAAGTGAGAGAGTTGTGTCAGGATCGAGCCAAAAGGAAGATTTTGTCGACGTACCCTCTGGACGATGGCCGTGGGTATTTACGTGAATGTAAATATGTAAACTCGTGATACCATCCTATCCATCTGGATGACTGGCGGTCCACTACTGTGCGGTTTAATAGAAGTTTCTTCCTCGCACAACTTCCTTGTGGAATCGACTAGCATCAGAGATTTTCCTGGACCGATACGACTTAGGGATCTTCAAGAACAGAGCCCACTCCTTTTTAAAAGGCGGACAACGCATCTGCAATTCCTTTGGTGTTGCAGCTGTTCATGGGCGGCGGTAACCACTTACCATCAGGTGAGCCGTATGCTCGTTTGCCCCCTCTCCTATGAAAAAAATGTATGTACTCGTATTTTATGACAAAGGTATGATGACAAAGAGGAACATAGTCAACCTAATGCGTAGTAAGTGAATGCTATAGACCATAGATACCCACTTCTAACCTCGATTAAGAATCCAAATGTAAATGAGTCACCCCTGTAGTTGTGTTGTTTAGTCATTAAAAATAGGGTTTTATTACTCGACAAACGAAATGTAGCTTTCCCATTTAACAGTGGTAGAACCACGCGGCAGCTTCGCTGTTGCACGTATGGGCCGGCTCAAGCCGGGGTGGTACCACGACCTCACAGAATACCGGCGTGAAGTGGAAGCTCTGCTTCCGCGTTTCGTCTGGTGAGTGCAGGTGGCCGGAGACCCAAATCCCCCCCCCCCCCCATCGACATGGTAGCGGAATTAAATAATAATAGACTACCCCAGGAGGGTACCAGCACCCCTGGAGAATCCCTCGCTGAGCATCCACGACCATGTTTCTCCACTTCTGAGCGTGGGTGCTCAGGCTGCCCCGCGTATTCTGCGGGGGGGGGGGGGCAAAATTCCGCTCAAGACTACAACTGCTCGGGGCAAACGGAGCAACAAGACCAAGGCGACCCCTGCCACGCTGTCCGTGAATTTCTGCAATATCAGGGGACTTCACTCTAACCTAAACGCCGTCCACTACCATCTCGAGACGGCGAGGCCGGCTCTGCTCTTTCTGACCGAGACGCAGGTGTCCTCTCCGGCTGATGTCTCGTATCTCTCCTACCCGGGGTACAAACTGGAACACTCCTTTGTGCCTCGGGCTGGAGTTTGCGTTTACGTCAGAGAGGACATCTGTTCTCGACGCCTCGGCAGACTTGAAGGTTCGGACCTGTCCATCCTTTGGTTACGCGTAGACAGCGACGACCATCCACGCGCCTACGGGTGCCTCTATAGGTCCCATAGCGGTAATGCCGAAACAGACCAACTCTTGGACCAAGTCCAAATGGCTGCAGATTCGTTGCTACAGCAGATCCCCTCCGCAGAGATCGTGATCCTCGGCGACTTTAACGCCCATCACGCCGAATGGCTTGGTTCACGTTTAACCGATCATGCGGGGAGATCTGTTCATGATTTTGCCTTGGCATATGGTCTGACACAACTGGTTACTTCGCCTACGCGGATTCCAGATGTGGAGGATCATGCACCTTCCCTGTTGGACCTTCTGCTGACCTCTCACCCGGACGGATATCAGATTTACGTCGACGCCCCTTTAGGCTCCTCGGACCATTGTCTGGTCCGGAGTGTTGTGCCACTCACGCTGAAATCGCGGTTGCATTCTGCAGGCTGCCGCCGTGTTTGGCACTATAGGTCAGCCGATTGGGATGGGATGCGGTCTTTCTTTGCATCCTACCCTTGGGGGCGGGTTTGCTTCTCGCCGGATGATCCCAAAGTTGTTGCGGATTCTGTTACTGATGTGGTACTTCAGGGTATGGAACTTTTTATTCCTTCCTCTGTGGTGCCCATTGGAGGCAAATCTCAGCCATGGTTTGGTCGCTCCTGTAAAATAGCATCATGCTATAAGCAGGAGTGCTACCAAGCCTGGGTTGATGCATCAGCGTCCCGGGATGTAAACACCAGCGCTCTAAAAAAGAAGTATAATTCCGCCTCTAGGTCCTTCAAAAGAGTCATTGCCAAGGCAAAGTCAGAGCACATAGGCAGAATTGGCGAGAAACTAGTTCGCCTTCCTTCTGGAACCCATGCATTCTGGTCTCTCGCCAAGGCTGTCCAGGGGAATTTCTGTCAGCCATCTCTTCCATCTCTGCACAGGGAGGACGACTCACTGGCCCATACTGCAAAGGAGAAAGCCGATCTTCTAGGCTCTTTCTTTGCATCTAACTCGACTCTTGATGACGGGGGGAGTACGCCACCGACCATCCTGCGGTGTGAGTGCTCCATGCCGGAAGTGCAGTTGACACAGCGCTCGGTTCGCAAAGCACTCCTCTCCCTGGACATCCACAAGTCGAGTGGGCCTGACGGAATCCCCCCAATTGTGCTGAGGACGTGTGCTTCAGAGTTGGCACTGGTTTTAACTCGTCTTTTCCGGTACTCCTACTCCCAAGGCGTAGTCCCAAAATCATGGAAGACGGCTTTCGTCTACCCGATCCCTAAAAAAGGCGACCGCTCAGACCCGTCCAACTACCGGCCAATCGCCATCACCTCCTTGTTCTCCAAAACAATGGAGTCCATTGTAAACTGCCAGCTCATGAGGTACCTTGAGGATCACCAGCTGATTAGTGACCGCCAATACGGTTTTCGCCGTGGTCGGTCGGTCGACATATCGAGTGACGTGCAGTTTCGTGGTCACTTGGAAGGGAAGGCCAAATTGGCCTCTAAAAAGCTTGGCGTGCTCAGCAGAGCGGGACAGTATTTCATGCCGGCACACCGCCTGCAACTTTACAAGGCGCAGGTTCGGCTGCACATGGAATACTGTTCCCATCTCTGGGCTGGGGCTCCCCAGTACCAGCTCCTTCCACTTGACCGCATCCAGCGCAGAGCGGCTCGAATCGTCGACTACCGAGTGCTTTCCGATCGGCTCGATTCACTGGCGCTGCGAAGAGATGTTGCATCTCTCTGCGTATTTTATCGCATCTATCACGGGGAGTGCTCTGAGGAATTGTTCGGATTAATCCCAGCCGCCAAATTTCGTGAACGCGCTACACGGCAAACGTCTCGATACCATCCACACCATCTGGATGCTTGGCGGTCCACCACTGTACGTTTCACAAGGAGTTTTCTTCCACGTACAACCTCTCTGTGGAATAGTTTACCACTGGCGATTTTTCCGGACCGATACGACCTGGGGACCTTCAAGAAAAGAGCTTACTCCTTTCTAAAGGGCCGGCAACGCACCCGCAATTCTCCTGGTGTTGCGGTTGATCATTGGCGGCGGTAGTCACTTAACATCAGGTGAGCCGCATGCTCGTTTGCCCCCTCTTCTATAAAAAAAAAAATTCATCATCATTTCAATTCTACTGTTCTCCATAAGCCAGGGAATGCCATAAAAATAGTGTAAACTCATATGCATTTGTTGTTGGTGATTGAAGAGCTGTAATGATCATACTGACTTAAGGTAATTTGCAATTAGAAAATCAGGTGAACACATAATAAAATATAAGTTACTTAGAATACTTGATTAAATATCAAAAAGATCGGTTAGATCAGTTACTGTGAAAGTTCAACAACAGAGATTATGTTTTCCTTTGAATTCAGAAAGGAAACGTGGTGGAGCAATGCTCTACCACGTTTCCTTTCTGAATACTACTAATATAACTGCGTTATATTAGTAGTAGTTGTAGCATGAATGGGCAGGACCACGCCCTCACAGAATACCAGCGTAAAATTGTAGCTTAATGCTGCCGTGTTTCGTATGGTGAGTGTAGAGAACCGGAGACCCTTTTTACTGGAAACGAGGCATTATCTTAGTCCTCACGGGTGACAACGCGTCTACATTTTGATTCGTAATCGAGGATAGATGTAGATGTCTATGGGCCACAGCAACCACTTACCATCAGGTGGACTGTGTGCTCGTATGTCACCCTATCCTAAAAAAAGGAAGTCATTGTCATGTCATGAGTTTAAAATACAGACAATTCGGACAGACAGATACAGACCTAAATTAGAAAATACTGCTTGTATCTCATACAGACAGTCTTTTCTAAGTTAAGATGGAATAAAGGACGCGGATGTCAATGTTTCAGTTGGTACGTTAACAGCCTGGCCACGGGACATTCGCCGTAGCGAAAATTCGCGCGGCGCGTACGGCGAGGCGTCTAACGACTAAAAAAAATGTATAGAAATGTATGAAGCATGCCACGCGCAGTGGCGAATGGCGACGCGACCGGCGAAATTTACCGGGCGAATCGCGCGGGCGACTGGCGGCGCGGCGAGCGAATGAAACAAATGTATGAATCAGTACGGTGCAAGCTACGGAGTAGGGCGGCGGTCGCGGCGGCAGACGCGGCGAATAGTATAGGAACAAAATATTTTAGTGGTTTTCGCCGCGAAAAATGCCGGGCCGACAAAAACAACTTAAAATTCTATCCGCATTGACTTTTATCTCCAATTGTGGTTGAATATTAACAAGAATATAATCGCAGGTTTCAACACTCATTCTGGTATTTACTCGAAATTTTTTTCTAGATGCATTCTATTTGTTGGGGAATTCTCCATCTATAACCCGATTCCTATTCAAATCAAATACTCCGCAATCTCATCCAAATATTATGTCTTGAATCAAAAAACAATTACTTTCTAAACAATATCGAGATAACTTTGATAAAGACATTTCACTCTCGGCCTATCTGGTCGCGGCGGCAAACGTGACTTCCCGTGGCCCTCAAATCGCGCAGCGCGAATTTTCGCCCCGTCTGTCGCTTCGCCGTTCGCGCCTCCGATCCCCGTGGCCAGGCCGTAAGAGAGAATTCACTTAAAAAGGATGGACAGACTATTTTGCCATTTACTAAAGAAACATTTTATTAATTGATTTCGTATCTCCCTAAGTATTAACGTTTTAAAATATTATTATTAACAAATTTATAGTATAAATATATATTTGCTAATTCAGTAGATTTTTAGATTGAGTATTTCAAACTTTGGGCCGAATTTAACTCTTATATTAAATATTTTAAGAACATATTGGAATGATACATACTGTTAGGACAATAAGGTCCACGTAATTTTCTGTCTCTGGGGCAGCACCAGGGCGTAACAAATAACGTCTGTCTGAGCGACATCTGCTGCGTAAGATTACTGTAAGTACGTCAGCCTTCATTCAATATAAAAAAAATCCCGCTAGGTTTCTTGCTGATTTTACACAGGACAGAGATTTTTTCCGCGCGTCCGTCTGTCTGTTCGTCTTTCTGTCTGTCTGTCTGTCTGTGTGTCAGTCCAACTGTTTGTTTGTTTGATTGTTCCTCTGTCTTTTCGTGTGTCGGTCCGTCTTTCACCCTTTTCGAATATGTCTACGGTCACTTCGAGATGTAAAAACAAGCTTCTAAATGCACGCAATGTAATCACAAATATACAGTTTTTATGTCTATTAATAGTTACTTTGTAACCATCCGCTCAATTAAATTAAATGTAGTGTCCTACCCAGTTTGAAGAGCACCAACACCATTATTCTAGGAAAGACACAACATCGCAAGTGTTTCGCCTCTACACGAGGTATCTTCAGATGATGTAGACTCCTCGGCGGCTGACCGCTAAGAGTCCCAGAATAGTGGTGTTCATCTCAGTCCCCCGTGACCATGGGTGCTGGAAAGCGCCCGAAACGTCGGGAATTAAAAATAAAAAGTAAAAATAAACGCGATAAAATCCGTAAAAGTAGTTTTAATCAGTGGTGTTGGTGCTCTTAAAACTAGGTAGGACACATAATTTTATTTAATTGAGCGGATGGTTGCAAAGTAACTATTAATATCCTTATCCTTTATTTAAAATATAAAGTTCAATTCCCGTTGATCTGTATTCATGAACATTGGTATTAAGCAAGGCCTAACAACATAGTAAATAGTATAAGAACTTTTTCTTTGAAGTTATCCACGTAAAAATATTTTCTTTGCGATTCCAAACTTATATTTGCAGTTGACACGTCGACCATAATGTATCTTATTATATGGGGGAAGGTTCTTTTCCACAGCTAAGTTTAATTTGTTCTTCACTCCGACATATCTAAACGTTAGAGCAATGTTTGGTGCTTACCTCATCTACAATTCATGAATTTCAGTAAGATAATTATTTTGATTAAAACAGGTTCTTATCTTACTGCTTAGAATGGTATACGTACCTACTGTACATAAATGAATATAATTTTAGTTAACGAATCAAAGACTTTCGACAGTCGACAGCGAGCAGGCAAGAAGACTAGTTCTTTGTTTTCTAAACCGCGAACGTTTAACACTGATTTTGTTTAATTACACAAAGAAACAATCATTATTTGTCTTGTGATTAGAGGTTTATTTCAGATAAGTAGCTATGTAGCTCTATTTCGCAGTGACTGTCGTAAATGAAAATACAACTGCTTGACTGGCATATGTACCTAGTATCAGATACCCACCCAGCCTGCCTCTAGTAGTGCCTACATTGAAACCTTTGTAATCAACGGCATTCCTGTATCGGTATAGAAAACAGGTAAAACTTTTGAGGACTCGGGATTTTAGGGGATTCCCTGGATAAATATATCATTTACATACTTACTTTAGTTTATTCGAAACACTCAGGTCACGAGTCCTGCTTGCTCTTGTCTGATTTTAACTTTGAATATCATTTCGTATACTATAATATTTTTATTACGCTGAAACAAAACTTATCATTTGATAGAAATAGATGTTACTCGTACTACTCTTCATCATCGGACAACCAGGCGGTTGGCGGGCCTTCAACCCTAAGTTGTCGATATTCCACTGTTTACTTCGAATTTCGTAATGTTTACTACAAAGGGGTGGAATCATAGAATACTACAATACATACATAATAGAACGGGGGAGTGGGCGGAGCCCGTGTAGCCACTAACATGTCACTAACATGTCAATTCACACGTATAAATGTCAACAAAATCAATCGTTTCCAATTTGCGTCGCTGCATGCGTATTATTTAAAAAATGGCAACATTTGCAATAATTACGTGTCGAAAGAACAACGGGAAAATGGAATTTGAATAAAGGAGAAATATTCCACAACCGGTATATAAGTCGAAATTATTAGTATTTTGTGAATATTAGAAGCAAAATTAAAGGAACATTTATGTGTGAAAAACATTAATCAAAAGTCTAAAATGTGTTTGTAGTATTGATAATAGTGCTCTCGGCGACGCCAATCCTCCTACAAAGTAAGGTTGTCAGCCATTCTATTGTGTAATATGGTATTCTATGGGGGGAATAAACTTCCGGCGTCAATCTTTCAATCAGAATACAATCCGCGCGTTTTCGGGGTAAGAGTGAATAAGCTTTTGCTACGCTAAGGCAGTGCGATTTACTATCAAGGGTTTCATCACCACTGATCATCGATAGAGATTATAGTAAAGTACTGATTATCTGCCTGGCTATCTGCGCAGGATAAAATTATTGAGCCCAAGCGTATGCGCGCAAGCACAGGTGCACTTTCACAGTTCGATGGGACAGTAGTTCGACACGACGAGAGAGATCAGGCGCAGGACCAAAGGCTTTACATGCTTTCGAAAGCACAGGGGTGAAAGACCGCCAACTTCCTGAAACCGGGCTGCTACTGAGAAGTGAGAACTTCTAGACACAAAACCTAATAACTGGTTTTTGGCCTGACCCGAGATTTTAACCCAGGTCACTCCAAAAATCAATTCGGATTCCCGACCAACGAGGCAGTCAAATCAATTCGGATTCGGCCATCTTCTCTATTGAATTTAAGATGTTATTTTTTATTTCTATCGCCAATCATTCATGTTAAAAATTGGTGTTCATTTGCGAGATAAGAATAAGTTAAAATTATACGCGATAAAATACGTTAAATCATTTTAATATAAGATACCATTAGTCTTGGATATATATTATTTTCCACATGTGCAGATATATTAATGGCGTTTTCCACTCTTAATAACGTGACAAATTTTTTCGCATGACAGTGGAGACCCATCGCCAGTTTCTTGTGTACTATGATATCTGACTTCAGCGCTTGACCCTGAGATTTCTAACTTTTTTTTAACGCGTAAAGAACTATCAGTGATTTATTAATGTTGTTGTGAATCATTTCTTAGCAAAAACGTGAAGTAAAAAACTTAATTAACATAAAATTTAATTGTTTTGATTATAATAATAAAATAGCACATAATAACAGATATCAATGATTGAATAATATACATCAATCGTCATTCGTAAAGCTAGATGGTAAAAGGAATGTAAATAAATTTAAGATTTTTACTACAGTCCTTATTCATGCGCTGTAATGATCTTAAGAATAATTGAATGCATCGTCATCATCATCGTTACAACCCTTCACAAGTCCACTACTGAACATAGGCCTCCCCCCAAGTAATGCCACAAAGCACGGTCCTGAGCCACCTGCATCCATCGACTTCCTGCATGTCTTACCAGGTTGTCACTCCATCTAGTTGAGGGCCGGATCACATTTAAAACTACTGGTACGAAGCTGTCACTCGAGAACCTTGCTTCCCCATCGGTTGTCGGTGCTTCGAGTTAAATGGCCGACCCATAGTTACTTCAGCTACCTAATCCGTTAGCCTATGTCGGTTACTCTGATTCTATTGCGGATAACCTCATTTAGCCTTTCTCATAGTTCTGCTGGCCCCAGGAATGTCACAAAGTACGGTCTTGAGCCTTACTGCATGTCTTACCAGGTCGTCACTCTATCTAGGGTTATTAAAACGTCTGCAAAATTTCAGGATATAGAAAAGTCTAGAAGTGGGTAAACAATAAATTATTTAACGTTATATCATTCATATCCTATACCTTTAAAGGAGCAATTCTTGTATAAATATATATATATATATATATATATATATATATATATATATATATATATATATATATATATGTATATATATATATATATATATATATATATATATATATATATATATATATATATAATCGGAATCTCGGAAACAGCTCCAACGATTTTCATAAAATTTAGTGTCCAGGGAGTTTCGGGGGCAATAAATCGATCTAGCTAGGATTTATTTTTAGAAAATGCCTTTTGTCCGTATTTTCAGGCAATGAAAAACTGATACAATATAAGAAGGTAAATTTTGACACCATGTTATTGATCGTAATAGCTCAAGTGGGTATCGAGAGGTCGCAAAATCGTAATACCTTGGTTCGCGTCCTGTCTCCGGTCCAACTTTTTTTCATTTTTTAAAGTTCCCTTCTTTTGTGAGAAAATCTATTATTTCGAGCCCTTTTTTAAGTATTTTTTAAAAATACGAAAATTTTTATTAAACTAATTGCACTCATAATTTTTTATTCAAATAACCAGTTCAATTTTTTCTATTATGTCAATAAGGTCAAAAAATATTATTCATAATTCATAAGTATGTAATTTGTATCTAAATGTAATTTCAAAAAAAAATCCGAGCAAAGCTCGGTCATCCAGGTACTATACATTATACATACATACATACGTACGTATATGCAGGTCAAGATCATATAAGTACATGTTAAAACCGCTTGTTCGATCTTTTAATGGGTCTTGCAAGAATATATATTATTTAAAGGTGAATCAATATATACACAACATTCAACACTGCACCTGCATCTTCAATTATTTGTAATACAAAGTACATTCAACGGTAAGTAGATGCCACTATGCGGCTACATTAATGACTTGTAATGTAATCTAAATGTAAAATAAAATAAATATGTAATAAATCAGCTAGGAAGGAACACAAAATCGATACCAATCTTAGTAAAAGTTACCATCTCATCCAAAGCTTTCGGAATTTGGTCTTTTTTTCTCAAAACATTTTTACCCGTGTGGTGTCGTTGCAAGAATACCCACCACTCCATATCATCCCGTGGGTGTCGTGAGAGTGGTGAGACAGAGATAACAATCAATATAGTACGGTATACAATCTGAGAAATTAATCAATACGACATTTTTTAACATTTTAGTTAAAAACATACCCTAGTAAGTGTGTGACTATATACGTAATGATCTACCATTTTCCGTAACATAATAATATGTGACGAAAAACAACAGACCATTTCGTATTTTCATAATTCGATGGGAATGTTACTGAACTTTTAATAAAGTTTAAATAAATTGTTTTAAAGACGCATAGGTAGGTCACCAAGTCTCTAGGTTGGTTACCCAACAAAACTAGTGAGTAAAAAGTTACAGTATACACTAGTATTAATTAGAATCTTATTTCGAACTCCAAAATAGAAATATTATAATAATATATGAAAGGTTTATAACACATACAAACCTCGAGAATGGACTGTAAGCTATAATTCAAAAGAAAGATATGGTCACTTCAACCACGAGCACGTATTTTTTTAAATAAAGGCTTAAATGATAAGATGTGTACATTTAAAATATGTTCCCCGCAACGTGACTGAATGAAAAACAAACAGAACAGCTTTGCTAGCCTCGACCTGCGTGCCTGTGACACAGTGGCCAGGCAGTAAAAAAATAGGGGATAGAATGTTCATTTTAGTCTGCGGCTGTGAATAATTTTCCGGTGGTGCGTAATTATAAGTCTTTGACTAGAAGATATCAAGTATTCATTACAATAAAATTAAAAAAGGACAATTATAATCTACATTTAACCTTAGGTATTGACATATTTATCTGAATAAGAATTATTATTGAATAAGAACTAAAGGCGTAGCAAATAACCTAATATTTTTACAAAAATTTTAAAGAAAGGCCGCCTCCATGTTATAAAAAAATCTTACTGCAAAGATAAAAAAGATAACGCAGGGGTAACTTTAAAAAAAGAAGTATTTTTAAATGACACCAACTCTTTTATTATTGCTGGTATTTTTTAAACAAAAGAATAATAAAATATTCATATTAGGCCAAATAGGTATATCCTTACTTTTACACGGTACACATGGTTACACTAGCTTGTAATGTGTGACATCACGTATAGATGAAGGAATTTAATTTTTTTTCATTACATATATACATAAACACTCAAGCCTGTCACCCAGAGGGGGTAGGCAGAGACTACAGACTTCCATTTGGCACGATCCTGACACACCTCTCTCGCCTCCTTCACATCCATACACCTACGCATACATGCTCGTCGGTTAAGGGTACTCCTCATTTAGCCCGTTTTCAATATTTCGCTAATTTGATGGATAAATTTTCGCCTAGGTGTCCCTCTTCGACTCTGCCGTTCACTTGACAACTGCTTACAAACTGATAAGTTGGGAAAAAAATTTATGTAAGATTGATGTTCGATTTGTTTACTCTCATTAGTGAAGACTTGAAAAATATCGATTTTTTTTCGAAGTTTCATTCGCAAAGGAAGCTACTGCATTGCGATCCGGACGTAATATCGAGGCGTCAGAGATCTAATAAGTCGCATTAAGAAATCGCGGAAATGACTTACGTGTCCAAAGTAGGAAACGCCTTATTACTATATGGCGCCGGTCTTTAGAGATGCATACTGCCGCAATAATAGACACATTTCAATAGGACTGGAAGACAAATGTCTGTGATTCGGTGTTATCGCAAAACTAATGAAGTAAACTGTGACAGTCTACAAATTATAACTCATATATAATACACTGTGTAATGTATAAAAATTAATGTTTGTTTGATCGTATTTTATGCGCTGCTATATACGTTCATCAGATTGCGAAAGAACTGTTAAATTATTGCTTGCACTTCCTCGAAGGTTATAGGTATAAATTACAGTAGCTGGTGCGCGTATCTTTCCGACAAATTTATTTGAAAGTTTTACATCATTCAACTTCTATGAATGTATTGTCTTTTCCAATCTAATAAATTAATAGAACTCTACAAAATTTAGAACAATATTTCCGCAATTTTTTCTTCTGCGGCACAACGCGCCGAGTACCAGCCAGTCTATTAGATAAAAAATTATGTTTGTTCGTTCGTATTTTTTGCGCTGCTATACCGTTCATCAAATTGCGGTAAAACTTTGTCAACTTATTGTTTGCATTTGCGCGAAAGTTATAGTTATTAATATTAATTTAATTAATAACACAATTAACTTACAGTAGGTAGTTGGCGCGCGTATCGTACCGACAAATTTATTTGAAAGTTTTATATCATTCAAATTCAATAAATGTATCAAATGCATAGACAAATAAAATGTACGAAAATAAAAAAAATCTAGTCATAAACTCAATCAAAAATAATCTTACGCTCAACAGATGTCGCTAGTTGCCACAGGTGAAGTTCTTTAATTGATACTTTGGTTTTAAAATAGAAGTTTATCAGTTTCTAGAATACAGTTTTAATACACAAAACAATGCCTCAGTCTTTTGTTCTTTAATATTTTTGCACATTTCCACAACCTTTTTTATATTCTTTGTTTTTATGAATATCTGTGGTTTAATTTATTTATTTTTAATCTAATTAAAAATATAACTAATGGTGCAGAAAGTAACATTAACCTTTACATATTTCGATAAATTACCTTTGCCACCATGAAATATGTCAAATATTCGCCGCCTTGGTGATAGAAAAAGTCATGGACGCTATCATTAAATTAAAATAAGGGCTAATAGTATGGAGTGTAGAAGTAAGGAGTATATACAGACTGTGTGTTAAAAAGTGGCCATAGAAAACCGTTAAATAAGGGTGGCGCTACTATAACAACGGGGTAAATTTTAAAGAACGCACCGAAAAATATCAGTGGGATAGACGACTTTTTTTGGCTATATTTACTAAATAAAATTATTTTATATTTTAGAGCTACTGAGCAGTTTAGCAGCACACTTAAACCGTCGACAACTGCTAAGTTCATTTCATCTCAGTAGCTACTCCAGCGCTGTTGTGGAGAGTTTTTAAGCTGTTATTTACTGCTTACAGATGGCCACTTTTTCAACTATTCTACTATGGGAGTTGGTACTCCTTGCTTCTACATTCCATAGTTAATAGTCTGAGTTCACGTAGGCTCACGCTCACTTACAGATAGGTATTATCTATGCTCACTTAGGCAGACGTCGCTAGTGGGACGAAACTGAACTTATTTTGTTACGCAGATGGTCACAGTATCATCATCGTTGAAAAACTGCGATTTAATTACAAATGTTTCATTGTATGGTATATGTGGCGATACATAACAATGCTCTCAGTGCGGAGTGCTCTATAATTTTTACACAATTTTAACTTCTTTTGAATTGTTTTACTTTTTATGTATATCCGTAGTTTGTTTCTTCCATTTTAATCTAATTAATGCAAAATTTTACTAACATTTCAGAAAGAGACATGTCCAATTTTCTAACAAATTAATTTCCCATGATGAAATTCCACTTCAATTTCTTCTAATATGAAATTTGTCAAATATTTTATCTCATTCCTAATAAAAAGTCGTGGATGTTAATTCCGGAAATCCGTTATATACGCTTATTATTTGACATAATATAATTTACTGATATATTTCTGTCTATATAAATAGTGCTCAAGTTTTCGATTATTTTAAAGAGGTTAATATTGTCGGTATATTTGAACATTGTACGAAGCTGTCCACTGCTGGGATATTATTATACTGTCGCAAGTATACGCTCTGCCTAAGGCACTCAACACATACAAAGTTACCACACAAGGTTTCACGCTTGTATTGTGTGATCCTTTCTCAGGTTTATTTAACCCATTCGTGCTGCGTGTAAATGTACTACAGCGTGTCTCGGTGTAAATAGCAATGATTCAATATCCACCATCAACTACCATTACATCCTATATTCACCGCTGGACATAGATACGACTCCCCTTAAAATGCCTCATAAGAGTATACCTTCATAGTTAACACGATTGGTCACTGTAGTTTTTTTTTGTTGATATTACGATAACGCTGCTAGCCCGGCCCAAAGGGAAAGCCCTTGAGGCTGTAAAAGCCGAAAGGCTAATAGCATCAACATCATCAGAAATTAGTCGCGGCTGCCCGTCTCCTGGTTTTTAATTCTTCGTCTTTCGCAGCACTAACATGACGACATGAAGTAATTCACTATCCTTTATCTAATATCGAAAACAAACTTGCACTTTTTTCCTTATATCCTCTATTACTATTTTAAAATTTAGAATCAAATTGTAATAAATACAGCGTGACATATCTTTAGATTAATTACTTAATTGACAATTCGTGGATGTAGCGGACTGATGAATCTACGCTATACAATACTCAAGGCCACCCAATATTTCCCTTTTGCATAAGTACAGGATGTGATTATGTAGGTCTTAGGTTCCGGCACTGTTTACCTACTTCTTAATGTTTATCTACTATAATAGTTTATGGTTGCTCCATCTTAGAAGTAATTAAGTTGACTGGAAGCACATAATGGTAAAAAAGAGTTACTTTTTGATTAACAAAGTTAGGTAGTTTGTAGTGATCTGAATTAAGAAATAACCTAAGAAATACACTGCGTGACGTGATAAAGCCACGCTTCAGCTATATTATGGTTGCAGCAAGAGTATGGGAAGGACCGCGCTCTCACAAAATACCAGCGTAAAATAGCAGCTTAATGCTGCTGTGTTTCGTATCGCTAGTGTAGAGAACTGGAGATCCTTTTTACTGGAACCGAGTAAGAGTGACGTGTGAAAATTGAGAATGTCTATGAGCTACATCAGCCACTTACCATCAGGTGGACTGAGTGCTCTTTAGTCCCCATTATTCTATAAAAAAATTGCAGTTTCCAAATATTCGTGCCAGGCTTTACTGTATTATGTATAACAAAACGTAGGTCACCCCCATAGATTGTATCATAGCGGGGATGGTTGCTTTAATTGCCATACTTGGTAGGTGAGTTGGCTACCGTTTTTTTTTAATTTTACATCACGTGCATTTCCACTACGTACCGCTAGTCGACTAGACTAGACTAGCATAATTATAATATTTCACTTGTTTCACGTGTCGGCAGTCATTATCACTGCCTATGTTTTTTATAATACTCTAAAATAGTTTTTCCTTTGTTACAGTGGGGACGCCGAGTTTATCACAACAAACTACAATATGCGGAACAACGTCAAGTGAGTCGCATTTTCATGATAGTTTCGCTTTTTGTAGTATCTTTTAAGAATTTTGAATACCTGGGTAGAATATCACTCTATTACCTAATTCTGCTGAGCAGCAGCAGCTGGTGCAGCAGTTCTGTGCTGTTGAGTTTCGGTCTGAAAAGTAAAGAGAGCAGGTATAATTACAGATTATGGAGCATCTTAGTTCTTTGAGGTGACAACGCATCTGCAACCTTCTCTGATTCAAGATGATTGATGTTTGTAGATGACCATGGGCTTCAGTAACCACTTACTAACAGCCGTACTGTAAGTTCATTTAACACGTTAAAAAAACTATATCACTGCTATTGGATAGCTGATTATCATAAAACCACGTCACCAAAATACCTAGGCTACAACTACAGTCCGACCGAATATCATTTTTGTTACGTACCTTATTGAGACTACAAATTTTTTTATCACTTCAGTTTTATAAAAAAAAAAAACGTCAATTAAGATACCCACGGAATGAATTAAGCTGATGGATGTAATTCCGTCATGACCTTACGACCTTGCAACGGTAATTTATTCATGGAAAAGACTCGTGATCAAATCTATAAATCAAATAGAATAGAATTTACCACCGAAGTTTACACAGAAGATTACACAGTAGTTACCACCGCACCGGTTCGGAAGAAAACTCTGTCACAGGAAGAACCAGCAAAACCAGCTGGAATTTTTTTAAAGTAAACTATGCAATAAAGTTGGTCAAAATATTTACAAAACTTATTTAACAAACACCACGGTAGCGTCCACCTTTTTGTTAGGGGTTGTTATCAACCATTTATTCATTTATTATATTATAGTAGCTGGTACCTTGCGTGTTGCTGCCGCAGAAGAAATAAATGTGGAACTATCGTTTTAAATTTGGAAGAGTTATATTGTTATTAATTGAAATTGAACCATATATTATAACATTTAAAGTAATTTTTTCAGTACGATACGTGCGCCACCTCCTATAATTTAGTTGTACTATCGCCATAGCCTTCGCGCCAGTGCTAGCCAGAAGTTGACAAAGTGTTACCACAATCTGATGAACGTTATGGATGCGCATAAAACACTAAAAAACAAAAGTTAATTTTTTATTTTAGATTAACCATTTTTATACATTGTTTAACCAAATATTTAAACCTGGTAATAGAAAGATCTTGCATATGTTTGGTACTTTGTTATAGTGTCCCATGAATGAATTACTTACTGACTCTGTGGAATTGAGGAACTGGATGAATCATCTATATGATATAATATATTATATTCTTCCTTCATACTTACGACTAGTGTTGCCTGGTGTCCCGATTTGCGCGGGACGTCCCGATTTTCAAGGGTCTGGTGACACGTCCCGATTCACCCTTGATCGGGACGCCAAATGTCCTGATTTTCACTAACCTTCTTAGTCTATACTTTCATCCATAATTTTGGCAGAAAAAATGATTATACATCTGTTAGCTACTAGTACATTAAAATATTTTTACTACGTAATTTTCTCCCCAGTCGAGAAAAAAGAAACATAAAAGTTTTAAACAGAATTATATTAAAATGAGTGATTTGAAAAATTCAGAGACTGCAAAAAAAACAAATAGTTCAAAAATGTGTTGATTTGCCTAAAAAGAAAAAAACATAGATGAAGAAAATTCAGTTTTTACGAAGATGTTTGGATGAAAAGTTATTCGTTCATGAGATCCGACCAGAATAATAATTGTAAAGCACAAAAAGGCTACAACAAATCTGTATTTTGTAGCCATTGTAGCTGTCCCGATGTGAAGACCAAATTCCCGATTATTTTTATCTTCCGTCCCGAAATTTTACTTGCTAGACCTGGCAACACTACTTACGACGCGCAACAGAAATAAAAATACAAACTTTTTTTATTCAGTGTAGACCATAAATAATACTTATCGAAGGTCAGTCTTATGTTTTATTTATTTATCACTAGTTTAGAAAATATCTCTGTCCTGAGAAAAACCAAACAGAAACGAATCACAATTTTTTTAATAAGAAAGCAGATTACAATCATTAAAGTTATACAACAATTACCAATAGAAAACAAATTAGGAAAATATTGGTAACGATCACGTCATTCCCATATTATCATCCATAAATGCTTTAATATTGTAATAACCCTTTTTATACAATCTTTTTTTTTTATAAAGTTTATATCTTGGGGGAAGTCAGACATTTTGTTTTTTGCAATATGGCGTCTATTTTAACACGCTTTTATTAGCTTCGCTCCATAGTACTATCATTTATTCTGTGGCTTCGCGTCACAGAGTACATTATATATATATACCTAGAACTTCGCGTGTATCTAATATCTATATATCTTTCTAGCAACGCAATCTTTTAATTGTCACAAACTTATTGACTTGAAAATTTGTACTCGTATCAAAGACTGACGATAATATAATAATTTAATAACTATCCTCATAGGGTCGTCGCAATGGTTTTGACCTTTTAATGGAGTTGTCAACTTTAAAGTACTAGAAAAAATAATTGTCATTATAGTGGCCTAGTGCTGTTAATGATAAATTGTAGATAATTGTAGTTTTCATTATTTTAACTCATTGATACTACAAGAGTAAACTCTTTTGTAATGATTTTTGATATGAAACAAATATGTAAATTGCTAGTTTTCGGCATATTTAAAATTCAGCCTACAAGAATTTTAGTTTTCGGTCACTGCATTAGGCAGGATAAAAACGTAGTAGTTACAAACTTAACGTGTTTTGGTAAAATTATAATAAAATGTCATTTATTTCTATCTATAACTTTTATTTGCATGAACATAAAAAAACTATCACTATCAACTATCAGTCAGGTTCACTCACAAGCAAAAATGTTAGTCTTATCAAATTTTCTCCTGTTCCTAAACTATCACAGTCACATTAACATAGATATAAGTAACATTGCACATCGCGATTGGATGAGGTTCTTAAAACATCTGATTATTTTTTATCTATATTTGGTCATAACTCCGACACACATGTACCGATTTTGATGATACATTTTAGATTTGAAAAAGTTTATCCCGAGAAAGCCCTATTTAAGTTTGGTGAGGAAGATATCAGGTAACGTACATAAAAACCATACTGTCGAATGGAAAACCTACTTTTTTATAATTCATCTAATATCTTAACAAAAAGTAAAAACGCCTTCAGAATGGTTATGACGAAACAATTTCGGAAATCCGTGTGTTTGATTTCTTTAATCGGAGTTTCAATTTGTTAACTTTAACATATTTTCTTTCTTTTTGGAGGTGGTTTAGATATAAAATCATTTTTCTATGAACCAAAGCCTAATAACAAAATTTTAAATACGAAATAATATAATAATAATAATATACGAAATAATAATACCTATACGAAATAATTTTAGATATAATATCAAATCTTCTGGTTTATTTTTTACTTTCTCATATTTTAGTCCAAGATTTGTACATCTCAAATCCCTTTAGTGCAAAAGTCACATCAAGTATTTTTCAAGATCTGTATATTTTACTAAGATATCATGACATAAGTTGGACATGAGGCGCAATTTATACTTAGCGATATCTGGGACTTTGCGATTTTTCGTTTTTGAAATTTAGCACTGTTTAACTTTTACTTTTCTATTATTATTTTTTTTCAAAATTTATTGCCTTTTTTAGCTTAGTTCAAACTTTATCATCATAAAAATTTGGCATACCAGATAAAATACTATACCACATAAAACTCAGATAATATTGGTGCAGAAGAAGGTATACGTGTACTGTTAATAGTTGATTTTTTCAAGAGTTCCGGTTTAAATAAATGTTTTATCTGTTGCATCTCTATATTATATATTTATAGTCTGTTTATTGGAATATCAAACAGCACATTTTCTAAAGTTAAAGCTCTGACAGCTCCCAACCTATAAATGCATTTAACTTCATTACGTTCGATAATGTTTATTAAAACCATTATTAAATCAATTTTACCGGTAATAGGCGTTGCACCTGGTGCCAAAGGCCAAAATTTAAACCCGGCCAGCATACCGGTGCAACAACCCTACCCTGTTCAAAGACCAGGATAACCAGAATAAAATAAAATAATTTATTTTTAGCGTGTCTCTTTAGATTTTCTTAAAATATAATTTTTATTATTGAAAGTGGCGATAGTAACGTGAACAGTTACATTATCACTTTCATCGTGTTCCCATACCGGCAAAATAAAACCCTGGCAATGTTTCAAATTCGAATGATCGTATCACGCGCCATCAATTCAAACATATAAACAGTTTCCTACATTAACTATTCAATTGAGCCGACTGTTTAAAGAGCGTTGTAAACTTTGCTTGGCTCTATCATAGTGATTGATTTGACACTTTAATAATAAAAAAATATGAGTTTGCAAAATGTTAAATAGCAATAATGGATACCAAAGACCAACAGCCCAGATACTATAGGAACGAATAATTACTACATGTCCTTCATACCTAACAATTTAATCGGCCACGACTATAGTTCATAAAAGATAGCTTGATCTCTGCGATAGCTGTCAGTAAAATCACGCCTACGAAGTCCTGAATTTCTTAGTAGTACAGACAGTACCTGTCAATATCATACTTTATGGGCATGCCGACCGAATTAGTGCATGTCCATAAAGTATGACATTGACAGGTACTGTCTGTACTACTAAGAAATTCAGGACTACATAGGCGTGATTTTACTGACAGCTGTCGCAGAGATCAAGCTATCCTTTATGAACTTTAGTGAACTTTCCGGGACGATACGACTTAGGGACTTTCAAGAAAATACCCTACTCTGTTTAAAAGGCCGGCAACGCACCTTACAATACGTTACACTTTCGGCCGATTTTGAAGCATTTTGGAAATTCACGGCAACCAAGAGATGCCAAGTAGTTAGTGTTGGCAGATTGTGAAACGGGATATCTGATGAACATTTTGAAATTTCGCAATTTTGGTATGCTCCTAGGAGAAATAAATACCTGTGTAATAATAAAATAATAATAAATTATGATATAATGTTTATATTATTATGTTTCTCGCGTGATAAACTTAGAAATGAGGATATCCGCAGTAGAACCACAGTGACTGACATAGCCCAACGGATTAGTAAGCTGAAATGGCAATGGGCCGGCCATATAGCTCGAAGAACCGACAACCGTTGGGGAAAAAAGTTTCTCGAGTGGCAGCCTCGTACCGGTAGGCGTAGTGTAGAGCGACCCCCCACTAGATGGAGTGACGACGTAAGACATGCAGGAAGTCGATGGATGCAGGTGGCTAAGGACCGTGCTTTGTGGCATACCTTGGGGGAGGTCTATGTTCAGCAGTGGACTTGTGAAGGGCTGTGATGATGATGATGAAATTATGATATCGGCAAATAATGGGTGACCTTTACCGTCTGGATAAAATACGGTGTAAAATGTGAACGAAGTAGAAGCCTATAGCACTGATATTTTACAAAAAAACTATTTTTTTTTAATTAAATAAATTAATTAAAATCTATTGGAATTCAAATCATATCCACCCTACTTTACGAACGGCAATAAAACAATAAATTTAGTAGGCATATTTGACCTTGTCACTTCGCAAGGTCACAGGGCAAAGTAATTTTTCAAAAAATAATTTCAAACGTTTATTTTAACATTTTTTTTTGTAAAATATCAGTGCCATAGGCTTCTACTCTGTTCACATGTTACATTCTATTTTTTTTTCCAGACGGTAAAAAAGGTCATTCTGTATATCCGTCTGGGTAGCTATCAACCTCTTACCTAATCCTGCTGTTAAATAGCGGTGTCTGCTTTGATGTGTATAGAGCCAGTATAGTCAGTTTATCCATCTGCAGCCTTTTTTGTTCTTGTCTTATAGAATAAACGGATTTGCATTTTGTTTCACAATCGAGGAAAGAAGTAGATGTTTAAGGGACAGAGCGTCCACTTACCCGCAGGTGGGCTTTATGCTTATTTGTTATCCTTATTCTATTAAATAAGAGGTGTCCTTATTCTGCAGTATTCATTTAATAACAGGTGGACAGTAAGTTTGTTTGACGTACCGAAGAGCACGCTGCATAATTTCTGTCAGTGTGCGCTTACATGTAAGGTTGTCTGGAAAAAAATCGCTTTTAGAGAGATAAGACCGCCTATTGTAACTTCTATAATAAATATTTTATATTGTTATCGTTTTAATGTGTATTAAAACATAAAATACTCACGCCCGTCACCCAGAGGGGTAGGCAGAGACTACAGACTTCCATTTGGCACGATCCTGACACACCTCTCTCGCCTCCTTCACATCCATATGCCACCTACGCATACATGCTTGTTGGTTAAGGGTACTCCTAATTTGACCCATTTTCAGTATATCGCCAATTTGGTCAATAAACTTTCCGACTCTGCTGTTCACTTCTGCAACATAAATTTGCTTTTACGCTTTTTCCTCATTCTTTCTTTCGACATGACCAAACTACCGAATCATTCCTTTCTTAATCCTGGTCACAACATCATCTTGCAAACTAAACTCTTCTCTTATCACAGAATTTCTCATCCTGTTACCTAGATTCAAACCTAACATACTCCTTAACGACCGCATTTATACTACGTTTATTCTACTCTCGTACTTCTTCTGCCACACCTAACTTTCACTACCATACGTTAAAGTAGAGACTAACACAGTATTGTGAATTGCCATACGTGCCTTTTTTGACATGTTCTGACTTTCCACAATAGAGTGTAGAGACCCATTTACTCTATTTCCTACGTTCACACGTCGTTCTATTCTTATCATATCTCCCATCCTTGCTAAATACGCATCCCAAATATACAAACTCATCTACTTGTTCGATCAATATGTATTAGTATACAATAAAGAATATATTGATTGAGAATACTGAAGGATTCCTAGCCGTGACGTCCCGACAGTGAGCAACGGCCTAGTTTTTTTTTTTTTGTTTTAGAGAATAGTCTGACAAACGAGCACACAGTCCACCTGATGGTAAGTGGTTGCTGCGGCCCATAGACATCTACATCTATCTTCCACTACAAATCAAAATGCAGATGCGTTGTCACCCGTGAGGACTGAGATGGAATGCCTCATTTCCAGTAAAAAGGGTCTCCGGTTCTCTACACTCACCATACGAAATACAGCAGCATTAAGCTACTATTTCACGCTGGTATTCAGTTTCACGAAATACAACCGGAAATGAAATGTTTCCTTAAAAATATTCACTCTGTACATTTAAAAATATTTATATTATAGAAACCTACCGCAAATTACTTTACTCTAACTCTTAGGTAATAGGCGTTTAGCTCGCGTTTACTGGTATTAGTGCCTCATGTTTTCGCTGGTTACGCAATGTACTCTAAGTAACATTAACACGATTCTTTACGTGTGTATGTCCGTGTGTCATACGTCACGTCATTGTTCTAGTTGCGTGCAGATTGCACTCCATCATCTTTTTATGCCTGAGTTCAACCAACCAGGAGTTAAATGTACTTTAAATGTAAGCGGAAATAAGTCATTCCGTCTTAGTAAACCGGGGTGAAAACGCATCTGCATTTTGATGTTTTATTCGATCTTGATTTCTTATTCGAGGATAGCTACAGCATCCACATAGCATTAGATGGGCTGTGGGCTCGTCATCCTCTGTAACTAAAATATAAAAAGCAACGTTTTCTTATCACTAAAAGCATCGTTCCCAGACTAATCTGACAAAAAAATGTAGATTTAGTCAAATTTATTATAATTGAAAACAATTAGTGCGTTCAATTGTTATTTACATTTAGTAAAACTTATTTTAATTGAAAGCAATCTAGTACATTTAATTGTTATTTACAGTTATAAACAATATAAGCTGAGATTAAGATGTCAGGGAACGTGAACAGTTTTAATATAAATTACACAGTACTCACTTTTTTATTTGTAAAGCAAACGCATCAATTACTCTAGAGTTGGTTAATTTCAGAAACAACCTTAGCTGAAAATCTCTTTTTGTATTAACTACAATGAAGCTCAAGGACATTCGTCGTGACATCGTATCCTTTAGTATAGTTTCGTTTTGTTATTAGATAGAGGTTTTGTTTGGTTGCCTTGTAATGTGGTTGAATCGTCAGCTGGTTTTAAATTACAAAGAACTTCAAGATCGTTGTAACTTATAATTTTGTTTAGTTTCCTTTGTTCATGTTAACGATTAGTTTAATTTTCTCATAACTTTGTGATGTAATCAAATAGCGAATTTTTTTATTTTCGGAAAATATATAATTCATTGGTTGATAAACGGTTTACTTAAAACGAGTTTTTCCCGATACGATTCAGGGTATAAAATGAGGTTACTCCCCAACACACCTGCAATTCCCCTGATGTTGCAGTTGTTCATGGGCGCTGGTCACTTACTATCAGGTGAGTCACATGCTCCTTATCCCCTCGTCTATAATAAAATATTAACGATTACTAGTTTGTGAATCGACGTCCGCTATTAGACCCATTAGTTCGTATCGAAAACGTTGAGGTGGATAAATATCATAAAAATCTTGACTAAACAAATAGTGGATAAAAGTATCTTCTTATCAACTTTTAGTTAAATTTAAATATAAGTTTTAATAATTTCATAATAATTTTATAATAATTTGCAATAAAATTCATAACAACTTAATATCGATCGAAATTAAACTACATTTTGTCCAAACAAGTGAAAGTGTAGCTTAGGAATATTACATCATAAAATTTTAAACTTAAAAGTTACGTCAAACTCGCGTCTAGATAGAAATATGTTTAGTGTCGAAGCGAACGGCTGAGTTTTGCGGATTAATTGAGAGCTTACTTCCCTCCGATTATGTAATCCAATCTAAATACAATGATATGAACACAGATAAGAGTACGTGAGGGTAACGCAGTCATCCGCTTTATATGGTCACTTTCTTATAACTACAAAACTACAGCCTTGTTTGCATAGATAAATCTGTGATACGATAGCTCATCAGTCAATCAAATAAAAAAGCGTCAAAAATGCGCTGCTCAATCGACGCCATTTTGTCAGTTGACATTATAGTAAATATTTTAGTGTATTATCGTTAGTTTAGATTGGTTTTGGATTGATTTTTTGACGTTCTAATTATTTCCAAAGCTTGTTGGTCTTTATGTTTCTTAATATATTAGTTACTCGTATATTATACGTCTTTGTGTTTTTGTCTATGTCTTCCTCCTAGTTTTGGTTTTTGGCGGCAAAGTTAAGATGACCATATGACCCTCACGTACCTTACTATACGTGGTAGAGTCACGTTGAAGCTATATTGTGGTTGTATCACGAATGGGTCGGCTTGACTGGGGTACAAGCTCTCACAGAATACCAGCGTGAAATAGTAGCTTAATGCTGCTGTGTTTCTTATAGTGAGTATAGAGAACTACCGGCCCTTTTAACTGATCCTCAAGGGTGCTAACGCATCTGCATTTTGATTCCTAATCTAGGATAAATATAGATAACATTTTATAAGTGGTAGAGCCACGTTGCAGCTATATTATGGTTGTAGCACGAGAGGGTTGGCTCGATCGGGAATGACAATGCTCTCACAGAATACCATCGTAAAAGTCGTACCATGTAGAGATCCGCAGACCCTTTTTTACTGGAAACTAGGCATTCCATTTGAGTCCTTAGGGGTGTTGATTCTTAATCGAGGATAAATGAAGATGTCTCTGGGCCACAGCATCCATTTACCATCAAGTGGACTGTGTGCTCTTTTGTCACCTGTCTCCTATAAAAATAAAATACGAACAACTACATACAGAAACTTCATAACGCGCGCATATACACGCCATTTTGAGTTTACGGTGTGGTAGTTTCTTATTCAAACTGTGGTGTTACGGTCCGCGCACTGCTGTGTTCCGGTCTGGAGGGTAAATAGAGCCAGTATAGTTAGGCTGTGAGGAAATCTTAGTCCTCAGAGTTGACACCTGTAGTCTTTTCTGTTTCAAGTTGAATGCAAGTGTCTCATAACAGTAGTCACCATCATTAGGACGGTAAGCTCATGTGCCACTTAAATTTTATAAAAAAAGCTATTTTAGCGGTTATTAAGGTCTTCGCGGTCATATACGCGGTCGACTATGTATTATCATAGTATAGATAATACTGGTCGTAGTCGGCTTCCAAATTAAGACTTGATAATGATTTCTTAAATTCACGAGAATTGCGTTTATCGCGTTTAATTAACTTATTTTTAATTCTCGACGTTTCGGGTGCTTTATAGCACCCATGGTCAAGGAGGACTGAGATATTTGACGTCCCAATGTCATAGTTTGCCTGGCTACCTTTAGTTTTTAAATATTACTTTTTGGTCCGATCTACGCAGAACGAGCTTACAGTATCTTGAAGTCTTGATTTGAGTTGGTTGGGTTTAGATTTAATTCTGTTATTTATAGGAACCTAAGCAGATAGCAGAACCCATCCATCTTCTCAATTGAAGTTAGGATGTTTTTTTAATTTCAATAGCCTCGCGTATCATCCTTGGTAGGGATCGGTGTTCTTTTGCGAGAATTTGTGGTTTATCAAATCTGATGTAATGGTGGGGATGATCTTGAAGATGTTCACAGACTGCAGACTTCCCGGATCGTCAGTGTTTGAGATCAACATATAGCTGTTATTCATTAATAGTTTTATTCAAGAGCTTGATAAATTCGTCAAGCTTAACGTATGGATAGTCAATAATAAGTTCAAGGAATAGAATAGAATAATTTTTCCTTCAATATTTAATTCAATATACATTACAAGAAAACCTATTGACAGTCATGTGAGCTTTACTTTTAACTTGGTACACCGATAAGGTGGGTGATATTTAATCACGTTTACTTCTTTGTCAGCCTGAAAACCAGCCATACAACTTTGCTGTTTACTATACTATACCATATCATTACAGTCTATCATAAGTTCACTGCTGAATAGAGATTGTCTCATATTATATTTGCCGTAGTTGCCTAATAGAAAGCGTCTTGGCAACCGTAGTTTTTTATAGCTTTGAGTTTGAGATCACGAAATTTCTTTTACCTCTGTTGCTCTTTCGATACTTGTAGGATGATATATGATGGTGGATTTTGTTGTACATACCACCCCTACACTTTGCTGTATTTATGTGGGTAAATTTGGCCGTAATAGCCACAGGCTACATATGGATAACAGTATCTGATGTGACACACTTTTGACCCCGCTTTAAGTCACCCGTCTCGGTACCTTAGTGTTATAGATGAAAAAAAATTTGATTAAAACTACTTTTACGGATTTTATCGCGTTTATTTTTACTTTTTATTTTTAATTCCCGACGTTTCGGGCGCTTTCCAGCACCCATGGTCACGGGGGAAGGTCATGACCATGGGTGCTGGAAAGCGCCCGAAACGTCGGGAATTAAAAATAAAAAGTAAAAATAAACGCGATAAAATCCGTAAAAGTAGTTTTAATCATGTGCAATGTTCGCGTAAATATAAGAAATCATTATGAAAAAAATTTTGTTGTCATGTGAGTGAGTACCATGGATGGAATAAGGTGATTTTACCACGTTTCTATTGTATTTCTGTCGTCACTTTTTTGTTTTTCTGTCGTTCTATATGAAATTTAATAATTGATTTTAAACTATCTTCTGTGAGCTGGAAACTTGAAACGGATGGCTTGGATGACAATACAAGCATATAAAAAATTAAACTTGTTTCCCTTACATTTGCTCTCTATCTGTTCAAGAAGTTTTATCATTCAATCGGATCAGCCTTCCCGAAGATTGCCCCGACAGGCAGAAATACAGACAGGCAAAAATTTTAATATTGGATATTCATTCCTAATGGCATGCAAATTGCCCCCGACCCTAATAAAGGCAGTTATTTTAATAAAACATCATATATATAGTCACATGTATATTGCGGTGTATAGATATTAAAAAAAATATTTGTTTATTGAGTAACAGTTCGTTTTATTAGTTTTTAATTATGTTTAACCAAAATCTATATAAATTTATAAACATTTAAAATAAATATAATATAATCTTTGTAGTTTGTTTTCATTCTCTGACAAACTTGCCCCGATATATTTGTAAGAAAAATGGCACCTGACACACCTTAACCATAAATTGGCAAGATACCTTCGGTCTAATGTCTCTCAGCATGCCTCATTGTGATGTCAGTTGTTATTTCTTAAACAAGACCTAAATTTGATTGTGCAATATGAATTTTGCGAACGCAAGGCGATTCGACAGAACAGATTTTACGAGCGTCACCCAAAAAATGTAATCTGTTTAAAAAATTCGATTCAAATTTGTCGAAAAAAATGTTATATACCTGAATCTTCCTTAACTTCTCCTTCTCTTCAACTCACAGACAGATCTATATCTGTGGGTTTCATATTTTTTATTTAATATTAAATTTTACGTAAAAATAGTACTTTGAAAGACAATTTTATCACTGGTTTGGATAATACTTCTGTCCATAATAACAACAACAACATGGTAGCGATCACTTTATTACCAAAGGTTATTTTCATCTATGTACTATTAAAAAGGGTTATTACCTATCATTATGGTCGGGGTAAATGTTTCACAAATTCAAAATTTTTTTCAAAGTTTAATTAAAGTTAATTATAATATATTATGTGCCATTTGGTACTATATATATACTATATATATGTATGTAACAAACCTTCACATTGTTTTAACAGAATAAGGGCGACAAACGAGCACACAGTCCACCTGATGGTAAGTGGATGCTGTGGCCCATAGACATCTACATCTATCACCAATTAAAAATCAAAATCCAGATACGTTGTCACCTCTAAATACTAAGATGGAATGGATTACCAGTGAAAAGGGTCTCCAGTTCTCTTCACTCATCATGCGAAACATAGAAGCATTAGCGTTGTCTTTCCTCGGACGAGCGGACCTATTCGTGCTACTGACAATAATATAAGCAGCAGCGTGGCTCTACCCCGTATACTTTATGCAAAACACTCACGTATAATATCTTTATTGAAGAGTGAGAAAACCAGAACTCTTGCGGTGTATTTTCGTACATCCTTCATTAATTCAAAACTTAGAAACTTACACTCGTTAATAGCAAGTGATTTTATAATGTTACACGTTTAGTTATGTTTTTTTAATGTAAATTTTTTTTATTTGAAAACACACGCAGGTAATAAGGTCATCGCTATCATACTCGTTTTCGAACTAATTCTATAACATATTGTATTGCAAATTATGCTCTGTTTTTAAAAGTTCAGCTGGGAAGTTTTTTACGAAGTATTGGCTGTTACTTAATGATTCTCAGTAATAATTCTCGTAATGTATAATCATTAAAAGTATTTCCTTTCTATTCTATTTATCTTATTATATTATATAAAAATAATATTATCTTATTATATTATATAAAAAATTTTTAACGACTAGGAGGAGCACGACTTACAATTTCAATACTAGATAGGTTACTTACAAATACAAATAAGATGTTTTATTTATTTATTTACCTACCTGCATTTTACTGAACTCTTAAAGTCCTTAATAAAAACTCATAACAAAAACTCTTTGATAAAAAGGATTAAAATTAGCGGAAGTTATGCCTTTTGAACTTCCCTCCTCAACCCAGATCAACCCAGAAACAATTTCAATTATCGAACTAGGGTGGCTTTTATACTGTGAAATTTAAAGCTGCCCCCACGCTGCATTAACACAATGAAATAAAACAATTTAACAAATAACAGTAGGCAAACTTTCTATATAAAATTATTCAGTGCGTGTGGATGTGAGTGAACCCCTCCCACACGGCTGGACCAATTTTGATGAAATGTTGTGTGTGTTACTAAAAGTACCTGGATGACCGAGCTTTGCTCGGTTTTTTTTGAAAATCACGTTTTTTATAAATTATACTTAGATGCAAATTACACACTGATGAAATATGAATAATTTTTTTTTGATCTTGTCGGTCATTATTTTTCGTGTTTAAAAAATATACTAAAAAAGGGCTCCAAGTAATACATTTTCTTAGAAAACAAGGAACTTGAAAAAAAGGAAAAATGTATCAGACCGGAGATATTTGGACTCGATCCGGCGTTCCATGATTTCAGGGCCATCCGATACCCCATTGAGACTTAAGCATCGGCAAAATTTACTTTCGTGTTCTAATGATATTGTAGCAGTTTTTCATTGCCTAAAAACATGGATAAAACGACATTTTCTAAAAATGAGTCCTAGCTAGATCGATTTTGCCCCCGAAAACCCATGCTACTAAATTTCATGAAAATCGTTGGAGCCGTTTCCGAGATTCCGATTATATATATATACAAGAATTGCTCGTTTAAAGGTATTGGATGATCAAGAATCGTTTAGATATACAATTGGACCCGGTAGGTGGCGCTTAGTTTGAGGTCTAGAAATTTCGCGTGAGGAAAATCGTGACACTGGGTTTTTGTTAAAGACATTAGATTCCAATCGCCTGGTGTTGCGGTTGATCATGGGCGGCGGTAGTCACTTAACATCAGGTGAGCCGCATGCTCGTTAGCCCCCTCTTCCATAAAAAATAAATTAATATCTGCTGTTAAACGTTACGTGGTATGTTTACGTAGTAGAGTCATGCTGGAGCTATATTAATTATATAGTTGTAACACGAATGGGTCGGTTTGACCGGGGAAGGACCACGCTGTCACAGAATACCAGCCTCAAATAGCAGCTTGATGCTGCTGTGTTTCGTATGGTGAGTGTAGAGAACTAGAGATCCTTTTTACTGGAAAAGAGGCATTCCATCTTAGTCCTCAAGGCTGACAACACATTTTCATTTTGATTCGAAAACGACGATAGATGTCTGTGGGCCACAGCAACCACTTACCATCAGGTGGACTGTGTACTCGCTTGTCACCCTTTTCCTATAGAAAAAAAAAACATCAGAACCTTTACTGCTGTGTTCCGGTCACAGACAGAGAGCCAGTATAGTTAGGCTATGGACTATTGCATCTTAGTCCTGAGAGGTGACAATGATCATAGCTTGCAGTAGCCACTTACCGTGCGGTAGGCTGTATGTTGTTTTGTCACTTGAGTTTTATTTAAAAAATCTATTTAAGAAAAAAATACATACAGGTTAAGTTAATATAAGAAGAGTAAAGAACGCATTAATATTTATAAGTAATAAAAGAGGGTAAGTGAGCGCTGACAATCACGGTAGGTAGTGTGTTTTCCGTCGGATCTGAAACGAGGTAAATACATGGTTGATTTGCATAAAGTTTGCCTGTTTATGCCTCCGTTAAATGCACGGCCCTCGACGAATCCTTATCTGTAATTTCAGCTACGACTCTGTGTCTCTTTTACACTTTAATTTGCTTCTTGTTGTGGTATAGAGTTGGATATTATCCCGTTGTTTATCGTGTCGATAATTTTAAATGCAATCAGCTTCGTTGAGATGACAAAGAGAAAGTGTTCGAAAAATGGATGCTCTATATGGGATGAACGGATTATGCTACTGAACTGAGTGCACTTGTAGTAGAGTGGCAACGGGCTGACCATATAGCTTGAGGAACCGACAAACAATGGAGAAAAAGATTCTCTAGTGGCAGCCTCGTATCATTAGGCAAAGTGTAGAGCGTCCTCCCCTTAAATGGAGTGACGAACTGATAAGACACGCAGACAGTCGATGAATGTGGATGGCTCAATACCGTGTTTCGTGGCATTCTTGGGGAGGCCTATGTGCAGCTGTGGACTCCTGAAGGGCTGTAATGATGGTGATATGTATGATATACATCATTAACAACTTACGTGTGAGATCTATTTCGGCACTTTCGAATGGGAATTGTTTTCATAGATAATCCTTCATATTCGTTTATCACCGAGCTATTTATATTAAGAAATAAATAAAGTGAAAATGCACTCGCTTATCCTCGCCTATCTAAGTTTACACACCACGAGGAGATTTGGAGCGGTATTTATGCTATAGCGTCCAGTTAGCATCTGTGCATCGGTGAGTTTACAGTCTCCCTAGTAATGAGTCTTATGAAAAACGCAAACAATGTTCGGCGTCACGGTTCGCGGTCACTGCATCGTAATTTTCCTCCTGCCAAGGATATCCGAATTTAATTAAAAGCCTGAATGACCGTACACACACAAAATCTGATAAAAAGTCTCGTGTTGATATTTCGCACAATCAATCGAACACATTAATATTTAATATCGTAACTGTATGAGCTTCATATATAAACTTGCAGCATTATTTTGTATATGCGTAACTTTTTGCACCTCTTTTCTTAACCTTAACAATAACTGGGCGTTTTTTCATTAATTTAAAACAGTATTACCATCTACATAATTTATTACAAGTGTTATTGCGTTAGAGTAATAACTTCATTTCTGTTTCCAACCGAATATTAAATTACTTAGATGCAAAAAATTCTCAGACAAAATTTGCACAAAAAGTAGCCGCATACTGTTGGTCTGTTTTGTATGTTAAGTGAATCGCAGATCATTTTAATGGTAACGAGAAATTCCATCTTAGTGTTTCGGATGTTTTACCCATATAAATTTGATTCTTAATTGAGGGAAACATAAGTACATTTGAAGACAACACTTGTCATCTGATAAAATGGTAACGCGTGTCATTGATCAGCCAAACATCTGGAATTTTGCACCATCTACTATATTTGCATCCAACGTGTCATTCTTGTGATTATTCTTTTAATGATCATTCCATACGCTTGTCCTAGTAACTGAGTACTGGAATGATTCACGTGTCCTAGGTTCAACTTTGAATCGCATCCTAAAATTGAGCTTAGTTCTAGGTTTGGATGCGTGCTTTGTGAGTGTGCATCAAATGCTTTAGTAATTCCTAATAGTTTTCTTTTATAGTTCTTAAAATAAATTTAATTATTATATGTACGAGTACTAAACGTGACAGAGCTATGCTGCAGCTATATAGTGGTAGTATGAATGGGTAGATTTGACCGGGGGCAGACCACGCTCTTACAGAAACCTGCTTAAATTAATAGCTTAATACGGCTGTGTTTCGTATGGTGAGTATAGAGTACCGGAGACCCTTTTACTAGAAGTGAGGCAATGCATCAATTCATAACACAAGGATAACTTCGAATGTGCATTTTGATTTTTAATCGAGGATAGATGTTGATGTCTATGGGCCACAGTCAAGTTTAATCCCCAGAAGACACAAGTGTGCGCGTTTACCGCTATAAAGAATCCCTTCATCTTATTTCCTTAGTTTCAAGGCACTTCCATTGTTGCCTCAGCCAGTATCGGAATCCTCAGCATCGACATATCGAGTGACGTACAGTTTGGTGGTCACTTGGAAGAGAAGGCCAAATTTGCCTCTAAAAAGCTTGGCATGCTCAGCAGAGCGCGACAATATTTCATACCGGCTCACTGCCTGCAACTTTTCAAGGCGCAGGTTCGGCCTCATATGGAATACTGTTCCCATCTCTGGGCGGGGGCTCCCCAGTGCCAGCTTCTTACCGCATCCAGCGCAGAGCAGTTAGAATCGTCGGCAACCGAGCTCTTTCCGATCGGCTCTACTCACTGGCACTGCGAAGAGATTTTGCATCTCTTTGAGTACTTTATCGCAACTATCACGGGGAGTGCTCTGAGGAATTGTTCGGACTAATTCCAGCCGCACAATTTCACCATCGCACATCGTGACAAAACTCGCTACACCATCCATACCATCTGTATGCGTGGTGGTCTACCACGGTGCGATTTAATAGAAGTTTTCTTCATCGCCGAACTTACTACCACCAGATATTTTTCCGGACCGATACGACTTAGGGACCTTGAATAAAAGAGCCTACTCCTTTTTAAAAATCCGGCAATGCATCTGCTATTCCCCCGGTGTTGCAGTTGATCATGGGCGGCGGTAACCACTCACCATTAGGGTGAACCGTATGTTTGTTTACCCCCTCTCCTATAAAAAATAAAAAACAGTACTCACTCAAAATCATGTGGACTTTGTGCTCGTTTGTTAAATTTATTTTATAAAAAATTAATTTACAAAATTTCGTAACTGGCCACATCAGGACGTGGTGGACCGCCAAGCATCCAGATGATGAGGATGGTATCGTGAAACAAACAACAAACATGCCAACTTTATAAATTTTTAGTGACGGTAGGCATATAAACCAATGTTTTCTTAGATTTACGCGAACATAACACATTGATTAAAACTACTTTTACGGATTTCATCGCGTTTAGTCTATTTCCCGAATTAAAAATCAAATAAATTAAACGCGAAAAATTCCGTAAAAGTAGTTTTAATCAGGATGTATACCAAGTTCAGTAATGGGCCAAAGAGCACATTACGGTGTCGTAAAAAACACAATACCATAGCTTGCGCCGTAGTTAATTCAATGATAGCGAAAACAGATAAAACTGAGGCCTTAACACACTACAATCAGCTGCTACTATATCACTTAAGTAACTGTTCCCGCGAAGCCATTTTTGTTGTCCGATTACGAAAGACCGTTTTGGAAAAAAATACGATATGTTTAAAAAGGTAATTTTTTTTATAATTGATTGAAAGGAAAAATAAACTTATCCACTTTACGCTAAGTGGTTACTGCAAGCCATGGATGTTTACAACCAAACTCAAACAAAAAGCGCGAAGATGATTTTTATTGCCACTTGGACACAGAAATAAGTCAGAGCATGTAGGAGGGTGATACCTCACTCGGACTTTTAGACAAAAAAAAAGTCTTACTACGAAATAAAATCTCTCTAAATTCCACAGAAAACTTTGAAAGAACCTGATACGTGCAAGAGCCACGCTAGTTATATGTATTATGATTGTTGCAGCACGAATGGGAGAGCTCGACCCGGGAAGGACCACGCTTTCACAGAATACCAGCGTAAAATAGCAGACTAATACTGTGCTTCGTATGATTTTAGAGAACCGTAGACCCTTTTTAGACCCCTGGAAATGAGACATTCCATATTAGTCCTCAGGGTGACTACGCATCTGAATTTTAATATTTATTGGAGGGTATACGTACCTACGTCTATGCGCCAAATCGTACACTTACTTATAGGTGGACTGTAAATATATATATATATATATATATATATATATATATATTATTTGAATGAAGTAAACCGTTACTCAGTAACAGTTTCAGATAACGCTATCACGGACAAACAATCCACCGTTATATATGCATATAGATAATCTGCCAAGTCGTACGGTAAAGCCGGTTATTCTTAATCGTCAACAAAGAATGTCATTAGGAATACGCATCATAATATCGTATTGAACAGGTTCTTTGACCCCAATGGTAGGCACCATCCCGGGGCAAGCCGGTCCCGGTATACCGTTACCTACCGTGGAGGACATCAGGATATACTCTGTAATTTATTGAGGTAACGGGTGCATTTCTGCTTGCATCGATACTGATAAAGTTAGTAATGTAAGGTGAGGCCAACGCTTTAAATGAATGTATTTTAAATTTAACACACGGTGCTTAAAATTCTTACGAGCACACAGTTTTTTGTAACTATTTCTTCCATGCTCAGATATGTGTACGCTAGAAATATTAATATAAATACAAACTTTTTATTCAATTTTTTTTCATTCGAACAATACAGCCCTTCACAAGGCCACTGCTGAACTAACATATATACCTAACTAACAGATTATAAATAATACTTATTGAAAGTCACTATTATGTTAATTTACCACTGATTTCGAAATACCTCTGTCTTGAGAAGAATAAGCAAGAAATGGAACCTTTTTTGGAAAAGAGAACATTTTATAATCATTTATGTTTACACAATTAACAACACAAAACAAATTAGAAATAGTTTAGTAGCTTCTCATTCTGAGGGATTATTATCAATACTATTTATATTATTTTCTACAAACGTTTAAATGTTAAAAAAACTTTATTTAATAATTTTTTTAACATTTAAACGTTAGATTTTCGTTGTAAAAGTGTATACATCGACCCACTAATAAATTACTTATTCGGTGGAGTCCCGTTAAGCGGGTGGTGTGAACTATAGCCAACATTTTAGATTAAGAATCAAATGTACATGTTTTATCACTAATGTAACCTCTAATTTAAAAGTATTTACCTTTAAATTAGTGAAATAATTATTAAGACATCTCCACAAGAGCTCTTGATAAGAACTGTGTGGATTAAATGGACAGATCGGCAAATAGAGTCGACTGGAATAGAATAGTTTTATTCAATAAAGTGTACTCTTTAGTAGTATAATAACCCTTATTAACAATTTTTGCTCAATAAAAGTTTTAAACTTTTTGATAGATAGGTCCTGCATATTTTCTGGGGCTTAGTTGTAAAGTGTACGTTGCCGCATGAAGGAATTACTGACTCTTGGAGAGAAATAACTGGCAAACGTTACGTTGGCTTCTATTTAAAAACGATTTAAAAAGATCTGAAGAATTATAATTCTATTCACGTGCATCACTAGGTCGTAAGTGTGTAATAAATTATAAAAAGATTTTATCTGCGATTTCTATGCTCTTGGCATTTTTAGGACCTACGGAAAATAATATACGACCTTTTAAAGCGCACATCAAAGGACTGGAACTGTTTGTCGGCTCGGGCCTAGTTAATGTTGTTTCATTTTGGTTCACAATGTACATTGAACGCTGCTAATTTATCTATATCCTATACTATTAAACGAGCAATTCTTGTATATATATATATATATATATATATATATATATATATATATATATATATATATAATCGGGATCTCGGAAACGGCTTCAACGATTTTCATAAAATTTAGTGTCCAGGGAGTTTCGGGGATAGTAAATCGATCTAGCTAGGATTTATTTTTAGAAAATGTCTTTTTGTCCGTGTTACAATATCGTTAGAATAAGAAGGTAAATTTTGGCGAATTGTTAGTGATAATAAATAGCTTTACACACGAATTAAAAAAAATCGAGCGAAAAATACCGAGCAAAGCTCGGTCAACCAGGTACTCATTTATAATACGTCAGGAAAAAAGTTTCTTCGTATTTTGTTTGTGTATAATTTAAGGAAAGTTTGTTTGGTTGTACTGTTTGTATCTGGCTGGTTTTAATGTCTATGCATATAGGTCATTAAGAAAAAGAAATATAAAAAGTAAAAAACACGTTCCCGACATTTTAAATTTGTCGTTCTGTCCGCCAATTATAGTGAATCTAACGAAAAAATACCGACGAACTTCAGAATGTCGATGCATTTCTTTTTTTTTCATTCATTGCAGTTTTATGACAAAATATGGAAAAAAATAAATCGAACCGCGAATAAAATTTATGGCGTTTATATACCTAATGCACTGTCAGTAAGAGTAGCACAAAATTGGTTCAAGTATTTTCAATATGGGAATTTTGATGCCAAATATGTAACTCGCTCTGATCATATCTGATCATACGGATAAAATCGATATCTTTTTTTGAAAAAGTTGAGCAAAATATTAGTACGACATAGCCGAGAAATTGATTATTGACCACAAAACAGTTTGGACCCATCTCTTTGTGTATTTTATCGCATCTATCACGGGGAGTGCTCTGAGGAATTGTTCGGATTAATCCCAGCCGCCAAATTTCGTGAACGCACTACACGGCAAACGTCCCGATACCATCCACACCATCTGGATGCTTGGCGGTCCACCACTGTACGTTTCACAAGGAGTTTTCTTCCACGTACAACCTCTCTGTGGAATAGTTTACCACCGGCGATTTTTCCGGACCGATACGACCTGGGGACCTTCAAGAAAAGAGCTTACTCCTTTCTAAAGGGCCGGCAACGCACCCGCAATTCTCCTGGTGTTGCGGTTGATCATGGGCGGAGGTAATCACTTAACATTAGTTTAATTAAGTTCGGCGTAAACCAAATAGGAAACTTTAAATTACGCGGTTTCGTTTTTGGTACAGTTTCATCAATAATGGAATAAAGTATTTTGTAAAACCTAGACACCATGACATCGACCTCCTGACAATTACTAAATTCAAAACCCCAATCAACTTTACTTAACCTAGAATTTACTTTGGTATAATCAGCCTTTTTAAAATTGTGAGTAGCAAAAGATTTATTATTCAACAAATGCGGTACTGACATATTTACATTTATCTCTAAAGCAGGATGATGACGATCAGTTTTACTTATTGGACATGGACATTCAGCAACATTTATATTCTTAAGATTACTTAAAATAAGGTCAAGGGTTCTGTTATTAGCGTTTTTCACAGCATTAAATTGTGATAAATTATTTATCGTAAAGTCACATCAGGTGAGCCGCATGCTCGTTTGCCCCTTCTTCTATAAAAAAAAATCTGAAAGAGTATGACTATACAGAAAAGCTCGATATTTTTACCCACAGAAATTATTGTCTTAATATTACGATTTCTGTGTTTCTTCTACCAAACGAGCTCACTGAAAAATACGTAATGAATATTTTTTCATTCATCATTTGCGATTCTCTATTGAAACGTAATAAAACGGAACCATTTTTGAAAGAATTGATCACTGGTGCTGAAAATGGATCACCTACGACAAGAAAGTAAGAAAAAGATCATGGCGAAAGGTAATCAAGCTCGACAGACTGTAGTAAAACCCGGATTAATACGCAATAAGGTGACGCTGTGTGTACGGTGGAATTGGAAGGGCATCGTTTCCGAAAATTCCCTTTACCGAAATAGGGCGTTGCATTTAGTCCTCAGGGTGTGAGAAAGCATCTTGATTTGTCATTTTGATTATTAATCGAGGATAGATCTAATTATCTATAAGCCTTGTTTATTACTACTATTATTTACCCATTGGTACTAAATGTAATGTTCTCATCACTTTGCGTACCGCACTGGTATTTTGTGGTGGAATGGTTCTGCACCGATCCAGTCACCCTTTCGCGCTGCACCAATAAACGCTGCAGCCTGGCCTTAACACGTACAAACCAATTAGAAATTAGAAACTTTATATAACATGCAGACACGTGACTACTGGCTGACTGACCGTGAAATCTATAAAACAACTGTATTATTTTAATACTTCACTGTGCTTCAGCTATTGAGTCATACAAATAAATTAAAATTCTGTAACTACGTTACACAGAGAATTTATTTACGTTTGATTTCCAGAAAATTATATAGTACCTGAATAATTAGTATGAACGAAATTTTTAACGTGTTACGGTTCTAGCACGAATAGGAAGCAGAATACCAACTTGAAAAAGTAGTTTAATGCTGCTGTGTTTCGTCTGATGAGTGTTAAGATCCTTTTTACTGGAAAAGAGGTATTCCATCTTAGTTCTCAGAGGTGGCATCACATCTACGTTTTATTTCTAAATTCAGGATAAAAATAGATACCTAATAGGCCGCAGCATGCACTTACAATCAGATGGACTGTGTGCTCGTTTGTCACTCTTAATCTATTTAAAAAAAAATTACACGCGTTTGTTGTCATTTGGTGAAACTCTAGCTAGTTATGCATCCCGGTATTCACGGAACTGCACCGGAGACCATAACAATTCAAGCGTAAGCGTGGGCGTAGATTGCTGAATTGCGTCTGGAAGATGGGTGGTCTTTCCTGTGAATACTGATAACTGTTCTTTAGCTTAAAGATCCAGAATAAGAATTAGGATAGTCTTAGTTTGGCTCGCACATATATCGCGTAGGTAGCCTTAGGTTAGAATCCATCGTGGATTAATTAAGTAGTATATAAGTAATGTATCGCACATTAATAGTTATAAGTTTATTAATAGTCTTTTTAAAAACGTCCTGAGTCAATTTCGAATCTTGACTGGCGCAGCCGGTAGGATTTTGCGTGTAAAGCTCGCTCATATAAGAAGACTCCCAAATCAGTCGTCGTGAAGCAGTTTACGGTGCCGTCTTGCACTTTCGCGAAATCTACGAACCGAAAAAAATTTGTCGAATTCGAAACAGGACATCAAGAAAGAAGACTTCCTAGCCCAGGCGAAAGGATGAGTTCGAGTGTACTGTGAGTAAACCTTTTCACGTCCATCTCTGTTCCCATCTATTTTTGCTTGCTAGAATTATAATGTTATTTGATTTTTCTTAAATCGAACAAAATAAATTGCACAAGCATAGGCAATTTATTCTATATCATTAAGTTTAATAATTAAGTATTGAAAATTAACTTGAAATAAAGAAATTCTATTAAATTGTGTTATAAAGAATAAAAATTACAGAATTAAAGAAATTAAAAGATATATTAAAGAAATAAAAGGATATATAAAAGAAATAAAGTGATAATTATATAAATTAAAATTAATAAGTAATAAAATAAAAAAAAATTAATAATTAAATATTATATAAATTGTTATATTAATATTAAATAAAATGGAACAATTACGTGTAATACCTAAGGATTTACTTTGTCTTATACCTAAGTTTGAAGGATTGGAAGGATTATTAAATTTATTTATTAAGAAAGCTTGTTACATATACAGGTCTTTCGCAGACCCTAATAATGCCACACAAACATTATATGTATTCCATGCGATAAGCAGCTGATTAACAGGTAGGGCAGCACATTTGTTAAGTGAGCGTGATGATATTAATTGTTGGAATACGCTTAAAGATATTTTAATTCAACATTTTGGCGATCCGCGAATTAGAACAAATGAAAATTAAGTCTGGCGAATCATTTATCGATTTTTGTCATAGAATACAACATATGCGTAGTACCTTGTTCGCAAAAGTCAATCTAATACAGGATAAAGGAGTAAAAGCAGCCAAAATGATAGTGTATAATAATATGTCATTAAATGTATTTCTTTATAATTTACCCGAGGATTTAATTCGTATCGTGCGTCTTAGACAGTGTACTAGTTTAGAATCCGCTTTAAGTGTCGTAACCGAGGAAGTGAATTTCATGAATCCATATAACGCGAAAAATAAAATGAAACAGAATATAACATCCCAGAATTTTATAAACCCAACAAAGTGTTAATATTTTACCTAATAATAATTCATCGTATTTTAAATTTTCAAATCCACACTTTGGACCCCAGAATAAATTTCAATTGCCTAATAATAATTTTAAATTTGGTATTCCACATCAGTAACAAGGTCAAAGATTTGTTGCTCAAAATAATTTTAATAATGGCTCAAGATTTAATAATAATACGGGACCACAGAACTTTAAGTTTGGTATTCCAAACCAGCAATCTAATTTTAAATTTGGCATACCTCAACAACACCAGGGTTTTAAGCCACACATTTATAATCATGCGCGACCCCCACTAGCTTTTACAAATCAACCCCAAAATAATTTTAAATTTGGTATACCCAATCATAATTTCCAAAAACAAAATTTAAATAAAAATACCGATGTCTCTATGCGTACCGCACGTCCGATAAGACAAAATACGCTAGATGACTCTAGGGTTCCCCAAGATAACGAGATATTCTATAATAACGAACCCGAAATACCAGCGGAACATTATAACCATGATATAAATTACTGTGACGCGAATAATTACACGTATAATTTAGAAGTGCCCCAATTTGAAGTAGAACCGTATAGTGAAATAGAAGAAGTAAGTCACAACCCTAAAATAATATCGAATGATACTGAAAATTTTCAGATAGAAGCCCCCCAATCCACCCCCGAAATAATACAAATAAATTGTGATACGACTTTTAAACTCCCGCTTATCGAGATCCCGGAAATTCAGGCTCGTTTTATGATAGACACCGGAAGTACGCGATCTTTTATAAGCCCCTCTAAGGCAGAACAATATTCCTTTAAAAAATAAACCTTTCGAAGTTAGAAGTACGCATGCACGTAGCCAACATAACGAAGCTATATATATCCCGCTCTTTAAAACATTTAAAAGTTCAGAAAAACATAAATTCCATATATACGACGTCGATAGAAGATACGACGGTTTGATAGGTTCGAATCTTTTAAAACAACTTGACGCCTCAATAGATGTGAAAAACCAAGTACTGCACACACGTAATACAAAAATGCCTATTATATATAGCCCCCCATATGGAATTAAGTTGGAACCAAGAGCGGTAACGCAAATCAGAGTCCCAACGAATATGCAGAATGAAAATGCGATAGTAGATTATGTCGATTTTGGTCAAGGTGCTAGGATGACAAACTCTCATTAGTAACGATAAGTGGTCTTTAGAATCAGAATCAGAATCAGAATATTTTTTACTGCCAATAAACTGTGCATGTACAATTTGAGGGTGACGTTGCAATTAAATGTTACACGGTTTACCCATATCGGGTGTGCAATAATTGGAAAACAAAACTTAATTTAAATTATTTGGTATTAAAATATTCATCTAAATTATAAATAACATTATGTATTAACCATTTTTAGTTGTTTTTTTTTAATTTTGGCAAGTCCATGGCTTTTATATGAGGTGGCAGATGATTAAATATTTTAATACCTGTGCAAAAGGTGCTCTTATAATACATATAATTATTTATGTATATAAATTATGCTTATATTTAGTGCGTATTGGACGTGAATTCCCGTTAGATTTAATCTGAAAATAGTTGCCATTCTGTTTGATAAAAAGTGATATTTCTAAAATATAAATTAATGTTAGTGAGAGTGAAAATGCCTTTTTCTTCGAATACATTTCTTAGAGTTTCATCTTAGTACATATTATAAACGATCCGCAGACATCGCTTTTGCAGAATAAATGTTGACTCCACGTTTGTAGAATTACCCCAGAAAATAATACATTAAACTAATAGAGGTTGTTTCTTCTAATATGGATAATGCGTAACTGTAGCTAGAGATTTTTTTTTTATTTTTTCAATATGAGATTTCCAATTTAAATGACAGTCTATGGTGACTCCAAGAAATTTCATGTTATTAACTATTTCTATTTGAGTGTTTTTATCTGCTATATTTAAATTTAAATAATTTGTTTTGTAATTTCGGAATTGAATTATTTTAGTTTTTGTTAGATTAACGTTTAAATTAATTTGTTTCAGCCATTCAACTGTTATTTTTAAAATTTTTATTTATATTATTTTCAAAATTCATTTGAGTATCAGGTATAAAGATTGTCGCATCATCAGCGAACATAACACATCTATTGTCAGTGATATTTGGCAAGTCATTCACATAAATTAAGAATAACAAAGGGCCCAAAATACTTCCTTGTGGCAAGCCTAGAGTCATTTTAACTGGCTTGGACCGTACTTCTTCAAAAGTTTTACTGACTTTGTCAAATTTTTCAATTGCTGTATTTGCACTCTATCTTTTAAATAGCTTTTTAATAGTTCCAATGTCAAGCCGCATACACCTAATTTGTCAAGTTTATTTAATAGTATATCATATATGACACAGTCAAATGCCCTTGACATATCTAAAAACAAACCTACACAAAAAGTTTTATTATTTAATGATTCCCAAATTTCCTTGAGTATTTCATAGATCGCAAGTGTAGTAGATTTATTTTTCTGAAAGCCAAATTGATTTTTACTTATTATACTATATTTATTGAAAAACTCTATAAGTCTATTGTAGATGACTCTGATGATTTAGTTAAGATGTTAGACCTAAGCTTAATACGTGAGGATCTAGAATTTAATAAGAATCGATACGATAACCTAAATACACATGTGACACGTTATTTTGGTAAAAAATTAATTAACTCTGAAATAAATATCATATGTAACTATCGTATTTATTATTATTTATTGATTTATTTTATTTTTATTTATTGTTTTCTTTTATATAATTTCCGTAATATTGTGTATATTATTTATTTTTTAGTAGTACTAATGTATGCACTAAGTTTGCAATTTAAATATAATTTCCTTTATGGGTCTACTGGAAGATATTTCAGCGAATTTGGAATAAGTAGAACCTTTGTACGTAATTACTATAAGACTGATTCTGTACCTTAATGTGTGTACATAAAATAAATTAAAAAAAATAATCTAAAAATGCCAACAGATTATATTCAAAATATAACAATCCAAAAATTAAAGCAACTAAAACCATCAAAAAGGGCTAAGCGCGAAATTCTGAATCCTCTCGGGTCTCTTATTAAAATCGTGACAAGTAATTTGGACAATGATGATGCCATAAGGTACGTTGCTTTAATAAATTATGTAAAAGTAAACCAAGGTCAGCTAAATAGAAAAATGACAGTTATCGCCGAAATGATGAAGACTTTTATTAATATTACAAATAGTACAAAATTCAATTTCATACAGCTGGATAAAACTCTTTGGGAAATGAGAAAACAAATTAATATAACAAATAGCTCACAAACGGAACTTAAAATATCTAACGTATATAACCTATTTCTACATAACTTTCAAACTATATACATCAAACTGGATGAAATTGAAACAGCGGTAGCTTTTGGTGAACTAGGAACATTGCATCAGTCTATTATTGACACCGATGAACTCTTGTCATTGTTAAAAATTATTGAACAAAGAAATAATCTTATATTTCCTGTAAAAGTAGAAAACATTTTAAAGTCAGAGCAAAGTATAGATTTAAAAGTATATTCAAAGCAAAATCAAATAACCTTTATTCTAGATATACCCCTAGTTGATTCAAATACATACATATATTACAAAATTCTTCCTTTACCTACCACTAATTCCATGAACCGAACATTCCTTATTGTACCTAAATACCCCTACCTTCTGATGAAAGGGTTGAAAGCGGTGTCACTTCTTCACCCATGTAAAGAAATTGATGACTCACTGTTCCTGTGTGAAGAGGATTATTCATCAATGTTAATTAAGGATAATTGTGTTACCAGCCTAATGAGTTTTGCAGCTAACACCACCTCATGCCGGCCTCTATTAGTAGAGTTTGATGATGTGAAGATAAAATAGAAACCGAAAGAAATGAAAATAGAAACCGATCGATGGATATTCTATTCAAAAACTACAGTATTACTAACCAAACAATGTTGAAATGAAATATCACACTATAATTTAATTGGGACATACATAATCTCAGCCGATGACAACTGCGAAGCTAAAATTAAGGGATTCAGTCTGAAAAGGCATCATGAAAATATAGAGGAGTACCCGTTAACTCCCTTACCAGTAACAAATCTTCCGAAAACATAACAGTTGTTAATGAAGACATCTTCAAATCCAGCAGCAATAAACCCGGATGACGTGGACCTGACGAATCTACAGCAGCCAAACAACATATTAACCAGTAATAGTGTAAAAAGTGAGCAAAGTGAAAGTGTCATAAATGTGAAAGACATAAGTATCGGGACATTAATGTTATATGTAATTTTAGTTATAATAATTGTAATCCTTTGTAACAAATATTTGTATCGAAATTATCGGACTCGGAAAACTTCGCCCGGTAATTTCGAATCTGAGGGCGGAAGAGTTATGCATCCCGGTGTTCGCGGAACTGCACCGGAGACCATAACAATTCAAGCGTAAGCGTGGGCGTAGATTGCTGAATTGCGTCTGGTAGACGGGTGGTCTTTCCCGTGAATACTGATAACTGTTCTTTAGCTTAAAGATCTAGAATAAGAATTAGGATAGTCTTGGTTTGGCTCGCACATGTATCGCACATGTAGCCTTAGGTTAGAATCCATCGCGGATTAATTAAGTAATATATTATTATTAATAGTCTTTTTAAAAACGTCCTGAGTCAATTTCTCTCTAGAATGAAGCTATTCTACAAAGCTATGAATAATCATAATCATCCCATACAAAATTCTGTAACTACGAGTATGTAAACGAAAGGAAATGAAAACTCACTTTTTGTAATTACTAACTACTGTATGTCCGTCCTTCCGTAACAATATAACGAAAGTAACATCCACAGGTCAATGAAATGATATGAGTTTCAATTTCATTTCACTTTTAAGTTTATGTCTTTTTTGTTCATTGTTTTAGTTATTTTCTGTCCTTTTACTTTTCATAGCAATAATTCTAGCGTCTGAATGATGCGTGTTAGGTAGGGTGTGCGGTGGAGCGTCGCGTACACACTAACATGCACCTTCATCATCATGGGCTATGTTCAGTGGAGGACTTGTGAAGGGCTTGCAGCCCTTCACAAGTCCTCCACTGAACATAGCCCCCCCCCCCCAAGTCAAGTCACAGTGTAAGGGCCTGAACCACCTGCACCCATCGACTTCCTGCATGTAATACTCATGGTTACCCCATCGTCGTTTTTGCATCTAGTAGAGGGTCGCCCTATACTTCACCTATCGGTACCAGGCTGAATCTAAGGAACCTTTTTTCCCCATCGTGGTCGATTCTTCGAGCTATATGGCCGGCCCATTGCCACTTCAACTTACTAATCCGTTGGGCTATGTCGTCATTCTGGATCTACTGTGGATTTCCTTATTTCTAAGTGTGTTTCTAAGACCGTGGTCTATGGCGTTTCTTGTGGGAAGCAGGAGGTTTAGTAGTGGACTTGTGAAGAGCTGTAATACGGATGATGATGATGATGATTGCTAAGTTTCATTGATTCTTATAATAAGGTGCAATAGAATATTGCTGCATGGCCCAAAAACTGAAAATGTGTCCCAGCACAAATGTAAACTCCGGCTCCGATTCAATTTCACGACCCTCACATTACTAACTACGTATTTTAATTAGTAATCTGCTAGCGAAGTAAATAAAATTAATGTTCTCGTTCTCTATAAACCACTTAGTACTTTTTGCTACGCTTTAAATTAGTTGCATAAAAGCTTGGCCTCTATAGCATATGTATGTCTGTATAAGTGTGTGCGTGCGTGTGTGCGTGTGTGCGTGTGTGTGGGTGTGTGTGTGTGGGTGTGTGTGTGGGTGTGTGTACGCGTGTGTCATATAATTCCGTTTTCATCCACTGCCAAACCTCTAAATATTATGACATTGTCTTATGAATCACGATCACTCCCACTAAGATCATCACAACTCATGATCAATGCGTGTTAAGATTAACCAACTTAAAAAAGATAGAGGTACCCAAATACATTTCACAAGAAAACCCCCAAAAAAGTATCAACGAATACATATCGTTCGTTGTCGACGAATACGAATCGTTATGTACGAGTACTCAGTCGTCGCAATATACGTGGACTCAGTCATCGTACTGTACGTGGACTCAGACATTATACAATACGTGGAGTCAGTGATCGTACTATATGTGGACTTAGTCATTATACAATACTTGGACTCAGTGATCGTACTATACGTGAACTCAGTCATTATACAATACGTGGACTCAGTGATCGTACTATACGTGAACTCAGACATTATACAATACGTGCACTCAGTGATCTTACTATACGTGGACTCAGTTATTATACAATACGTGGACTCAGAGATCGTACTATACGTGAACTCAGTCATTATACAATACGTGGACTCAGTCATTATACAATACGTGAATTCAGACATTATACAATACGTGGACTCAGTGATCGTACTATACGTGGACTCAGTCATCGTACTAAACTAGTACTACTATTCTGGCTAAGGTTCCGTCTGGGCAGTTACTATCAGAAAGTGTTATAGGTACTGTAAACACTCTTGTTCTCTTACCTATATTTCCTGTGAGGGTGCAAATATAGAAAATTAAGTTTTTTATGATACTATTAAGACAACCTCCTAGTTCTACTTCGGAATATCACAAGTACCCAGATACTTGTAATAAGCCTAGGTAGAACTATGAATATCACAACGCTTTGTCCACTCAAAGCAGTAAATATGTAAACTTAAAAAAGAAATTATTTTATTCCGTATAGTTAAAGTTAAAGTCACAGCCTATATACGTCCCACTGCTGGGCACAGGCATCCTCTCATTTCTGAGAGGGTTTTAGGGCAAGGAATAGTCCGCGCTGCCCTAATGCATGTTGTCGAACTTCACATGTCTTTGAAATATTTTTTTCTTATTTCTCAGATATGCAGGTTTTCTCACGATGTTTTCCGTCACCGCCGAGCACGTGGTAGCACTTAAGATTGCAATTAACAATTTCATTGGTGCTGGCGAGGATCGAACCCGGTTTGCTCACGTATTGTGAAATTTACAGCGAGCGCTAACCATCTGAGCTACCACGTTCGTTTAGTAGTTTAGACTTATTTTACTTTTTTTAAGTGTATTTTTAAAGCTCTAATAACATTTCATAGTAACCCTAAAACTTTTTTATACATTATGGGTTGAAAAATAAAATGTAAAGCAAAATTATGGACCAGCATAGCCCTTAAAAGAGAAAGTGGCTACATTTTTTCTCCTTGAAGTGAGTCCAGAGTACAGCCTACAAGGTCACAGAGTTTGTTGACCATGGGACGATGAACCTGGGTCATACCGGTCTGCGGATGCGGATCGGATAAAATCCATCTGATAGTAACCGAGTTCGTCTGTTACGTAACGACCAGGCATTGATGTGGTGACCACCTCACGCCATTTACTTTTCGTCTTGTTCATTTGCAGCCTCAGCTGGTTTTATTTATTCATTTACTTGACTGGTACATGGCGCATTACTGCCGCAGAGGAAGCAATAGTGGATATATCGTTTTAAACTTGGAAGAGTTATATTGTTTATTAAAATTGAATGACGTATATGTACGTTTTATTTTCAAATAACTTTGTCGGTACAGTACGCACACCCACTTACTGTAAGTTAATTGTACTATGCCTTATCGCGCAAGTGCAAGGATTAAGTTGACAAAGTTTAGTGCAATCTAATGAACAGTATGGCAGCGCATAAAATATGAACAAACAACTATTCATATTTATATATTGAAGACTTATCATTTACACTTTCACGTATATAGACGAAATTAATGCCTGAGGCATTATCTACCAGTCTACTTTAGATGTATATATATGCAGGGATATAAGAGGTAGATGTAAAAAAAGTACAGGAAATCTTTAAAGATACACATAACTGAATACATTATAAACATATTGTACCTACACACATATGGTTTTCTATATTTCTATCGAATAACCTTTCAGCACCTACAAACTTTTGTTTATTTATTTCTCTCAGGGTTGACTGGTTGCGAATGCCATAAGGCATTGAGTCCGCCCATTTTAACCCTTAGATTATGGTGTATTAACTAAATAAACTAGTTTAGACTATGTTAAACATAGTTTAAAGACAGAATAGTCTGTAAATTTATTTTTACACTCAGCCTTCTTCTATGGAGCGCAAATTGAGCACAAGAATTGCATGAATTTATATCCTCCCACTCTTCTTCATCGTTCCACCAGACGCTCGACTATTCTCCACTCCTTTGATGTAGATATACCACACACGTTCTACTTAGTTCTGATCTAGTTGGTGTTTAGCAAACCGACTTTAGAAGTTTTCTATTTAGTTAGAGGTCTAAACACGAACTTAACTAGTTCTAATAATGGACAACACTTATTAGAATCCTACCTTTATTAATATATAGTACTTATGTACTTCACGTGTATTTTTCAATAACTTGAAGTAATAACGAAGATAATAAACGAAGAAATAAAGATTGTAACGTGTGGGAACAACAATGGCTCGTTATGGGTTATCGTTGATGGCTTTAGCACTCGCTACGTATGCTACGACGTGACTGTGCGAATTTGAACCTAATTGCATACTGCGATTAGTCAAATTAAAAATAACAAATTCTAACGTTTACTAACGTAATGCCACAAAGCACGGTCCTGAGCCACCTGCATCCATCGACTTCCTGCATAACTTACCAGGTCGTCACTCAATCTAGTGAGGGGTCGCCCAACACTTCGCTTACAGGTACGAGATTGCCACTAATCTTTCTACCCAATTGGTAGTAATATCCTAAACAATGTTATCAGTTATCTCATTAACTTTATGTGCAGACTACAGGTGTCTTCAATAACTTAGTAATTTTTTTGCAATGTATATAGTTGATAATTTATATAATTGTCCATATGTTTGTATCTTGGCTATAACTTTCAATGTAAGTTGTCATTCCTCACTACCAATAAAAAGGGTATGCAATTATAATAACTGTTGTGTTTTAAAATAATGTTGCAGCCATACGTAGTGCCACAGCAGCGACAGGGAATTATTTACAGTGGACATCTCGAATTTTGAGGGAAATTCAATTCAAAATTGAGTTTTCGACTTAATGAGTATTTCGAGATTATTATATAAATATAAGGTAAGCTTATGTGTCACTTAGAAAGTATAATGAATGTATTAATTCATTACACATGTTGTACAAAGCACATACAGCAACAAACATTTCTTTTGGATTTTATGTCTATGAGGTATATTTTTAGGTAAAATGGAAGAATAATTTCAAGTAAGACACGATTATCTTTTACTAACGTCAAATTACAGAGTCTGTTTTATAAAATTTGAGGTATATAGTATAAATATGTACTATCCATATCTTTCAGGGACATGACATTTGGTTCGTGTAAAGTTTTCTGTCTAAATAGTTCGAGATACTGCATATTTAGGGGTTCTTGTAAGGAATGGCAATATTTTTCGTCTTACTGATTTAATAGTTTCGAGTTATCGATATTTCACCGTAAGTACTATATTAATATTTTAAACTATAAAAGTATTGATCATTTATTAAACTTTTTTATTATCATAAAAAATATCTCTCAAGAACCTCTCTTCTACATCGGTTGTCGGTTCTTCAAGGTATATAGCCGGCTCATTGCCAATTCAGCTAACTAATCCGTACAATGTCAATGGGATAGTATTACTGTCATCTGTCAGTAGTCAAGAGTTCCTTAGTTATTAAGTTGGTCATAAGCTCGTAAGGAAGATGTTTTATTTATGTATTTATTTGAACCAACAAGTATCATAGAGTAATATTACATTAATATATTAAAAGCATAAGTGTTAATATTATATTGAAAATATTATAATAATTTGCTAATAATAAATAATATAAATAATGAATCGATGTCACCGTAACATAGAACGCAACTCGACTTAATTATATAATAACAAAATCACCTCCAATACTTACCATAATGATATAATAATAAAGAATAATTAATTTGTTAAAAATACAAAGAAAAAGTCTTAGCGTGTTAAGTTTCATTGTGCTGAAAGTGCTCGACGCTAAGGCAATCGTGACCAGGTGACTTTCCTCCAGTCGTGTCATTTATCAAAACAATGATATCCCTAGCGGTGATGCGATCGGACAGATGAGTTGATACACCATTGTGGTGATGAACCTCAGCATCGACTTTAACAGGTGACTGTAAAGAAAATTGAACCTGAAACTTGACTCTGAAAAGATAGAAAAGAAAAAGATTGGCTATCGACACCGGCTCATTCACCCCCCCCCCACCGCTCACCGGGGTACCTGCTCTAGGACTCAACTGCTTAGTATGCTTCCAAAACCCACGAAAATCATTATTTCTATGTTGATACGCTAGTTTATTCATCTTGATTTAGATTTGATTATTTTGACAAAACTTAAATTTCCGTTTAAACACTCTTTTAGATTCCATCATATTATAAAAATACCCACCACGCGGTATCCCATGCCAGATCCAATTTAGGAATTTTTGTCGAGCATCCCGGTCAGCATCACGCACGCGCCAGTTTTTTTTGTAGGATAGGGTGGCAAACGAGCACACTATCCACCTGATGGTAAGTGGTTGCTGCGGCCCATAGACATTTACATCTATCCTCTATTACCAATCAAAATGCAGATGCGTTGTCACTCGTGAGGACTAAGATGCCTCTTTTTCAGTAAAAGGGGTCTTCGGGTTTCTACACTCACCATACGAAACACAGTAGCATTAAGCTACTACTTGAGGCTGGTATTCTGTGAGAGCGTGGTCCTTCCCCGATCGAACCGACCCATTCATGATACAAATATACTACTAATATAACTGCAGTAGGTCGACCACGCTTTCTGATCTCCCGGTCGCGATCACTGTCGTAACTGTACTTAGAGGCCTCACACAAAGTATTAAAAATAGACATATATAACTTATCTATTTACAGATCGATGTGGTAAAATATCACACATAATTTGTTTGATATTTTACCACATAAGAACACTGACTTAGTTCGAACGGAAAATCGATATCTCTTAATTTGTCGTTACAATATTTGCTATATATGTAAATTTGGTTCGAATTACGCTTACCCCATTATACTTTATTGATTATATATTCCTGAACTGACAGTGGCCTATGTCTAACCGTTGTGAGATCACACTGCAAGTGGCCTGATAATAATAAACAACAATAAACGTCATTATGAATTTTAATAGTAACTACAGACTCCATTCAGCTTGAGTTGTTAAACAGTGGTCAAGCCAAATACAACTACCATGTATATCACTCATAAAGATATAAGAATGCGAGTCAATTCCTAGTTTCATAATATCGGCTGACAACCAGTTTTGTTGTAGACAAAAGAAATTAAATTTTCTTACCAAACTAAGTACTTGGGTGCGCATTAAAGTCTCCTAACACGTACATAGTTTCAATATTGCAAATTAAAAACACATTAAAAAGAACAAGAACCGATCTGAAGCGCATCCTTTAATACTTTAATAGTTTAATAGCAGTAGTACGCTTACTCATACGCGGAACCGCAGATACAAACAGTCAAACATGTTGTTTCTCCATAGTAAGCCGACGGCGCCATAAGGCATTATAATATCATCATTATTTAAATAAATTCTTTATAATCTTTAAATTATAATAATAATCTTATAAATAGTATTATAATGTAAATTGAATGTTTTTTAAATAGCTTTTATTGGCTTCATCTGCATAATATACGTTATATAGACCGCTATGAGATATTTCTTGTAGAAATGAGAGACGTAGAGAGCTGTGTCGTCTGCAAAGAAAGCGGTGTTAACAATTGGGTCCTTCGGATGTCTTTCGTGTAGAGTGTGAAAAGGAGCCAGGTGAGAGGGCGTTTGGAGGAGCGAACTCCCTCTATACTTATATCTATATATATTATATCTATACTATATATCTATGTAGCGGAACCGTTAATGTAATTTTTATGAACTTTAAGACGTGCTTGAAAATTGGGCTTTATCCTAGTATCATGATCAGGATCACCAGGACAAAATAAAATAATTATCAGCATCATCCCAACTCATGATCAATGCGTGTTGTTTAAGTTTTTTTTTAAACTCTTTTATTACTATAACTACGACCTACACAACAAGAATAGCAAATAAATTGAATTGAAATTCCCTTTGTTTCTAAAGGGAAATTCCTCCGATGTTTAGCATGCTAATGAGATCCGTATGCTTCGCTGTCCTCTATTCTATAAGGCAGCAATCCATTCTGAACATTTCGGCACCTGGACTACAAAAACAAAAAAAAACAATGTCAACTGTTATAAATTACAATTTACAACTACCTTCATTTTACACACAAAGGATCAGCTTGGCACAGATCCATATGTTAGTCAGAAATCCACTTATGGTCTCATTTTGGAAACCATGTCACTCCAAGCACGAGTTAAAGCTAAAGTTCCTTGAACCTTGATCGCAAGAATTCGTTTCTCGTTTTGAGGAAAAATTCTACGTTTTTTTTATAACCGTGCAAGAACTTGTTTTAAATTGATTATTAGATATGGCCGGTTTTTTAAACGTAAGATTCATAAGTAATTTCTTCGTAATCCTAGAATATTATTAATATTGTGGGTGCGGATCCCGTTCACAACTGATATAACTTATTCACAAACACAAGTTTTGGTTTCCGTGTAACAGGAATGGATCAGTTCGACCATGGAAAGGCGAGACTTTCACAGAATACCAGCTTAATATTAGCTGTTATAATAGTAACATGTTGCTGTTGTGTTTCATAATAAGACAGCTGTAGAGAAAAACCGAAGGCTGTTTTTACCTGACTGCTTCAAAACGAGCATAATGATTCTCGAGAGTATGTACATATGTATGTATATATATCTATTCGTTTGACACGTTCTCTGACACGTAAATGACGTAAACGGCTTGATGGATTTAAAAATATTAGCTATTGTTAGATTCGTCTTAAGTAATGGAAGTGACATAGGCTATATAACATTTATATATTGCATCTGTAAATACAAAAAAAGGGAAGAGAAGATTTTTTTTCAGTAAACTTTTTAAGGCAGTCGGATTTTTTAAATTACTGTTTCATCTAATAAGCTTGTTACTTGTAACGGGATATTATATATTATTCGCATCTGCATTTTTTTATAAAAATATGTTTACAAAAATAATTGATATTATATAAATACTAGAAACAAACACAAGCTAGTAATACTAGTTACACGACTCCACGGAGTCATTAATTCTTTCTTGGGGCGATGTATACGCTTTTACAACAAAATCCCAAAGAATATTCAAAATTTGACCTGTACAAAGTTAGAAAACTTTATTAAAAGGGAACCACCCCTGGGAAGGGTGATGGCTACCAAGCTGTTTCTAATTTTCTTTGTGTTGGTAATTGTAACATACATGATTGTAAGCTGTTATTTAAAGAAAAAGTTTCTTGTTGGTTCTTCCGAAAACAGAGATTTATTCCGAACCAGTGGTAAATAAAAAAAGATTCAATAAATATTATTTATTATCTATATTGAATAAAAAAGTTTCTGTTTCTGTTAGTAACTGGTTCTTAATCGAAAATAGGACCCATAAAAGGTCTCTGTGACCAGTTAACAAATACGTGTTTTCTTGATTAAGAAACAAACTGAAAAAGCTAGGCCGCTACCGCCATTCCGACTGTTTGCTTGTTTCTTCATCTTATTTACATAAAAGAAGATCGGAAGCACGTGATTTACGCTACTTCCGATAGCATTGGGAAGTTTTCAAATAATGAAATGTCTAGCTCGGTATGTTAGCTTTTTTATATCTAGAGCCTTATGGAATGTTAAGAGACAATAGCAGGAGAGCCAATGGTATGACGTTTGTCTATTGAGGGAGTTAAAGCCTTAGTGTGGGATGCTACTAGCGTAGACACTTTGGCAGTCTCTCATCTCAGGGGTGTCTCGTTTAGAGTAGGAGCAGCAAATTTAGAAAAGTTTTTGATGATTTTCTCATAAACTAAAAAAAATTAAACAAGTTTTCATTTTATCTTTTATCTCTTAAAGTTACGATGTAAAATCAATTTCAACAATGTTTTTGCCTTAAGCACTTGTCTCACTGTTGACGAGAAAGCGATTAGCTATAAACTATTTTATTGCTCGATAAACGAACAATAGATATAGATCCAGTGAAATAACAGAAACATATACGTGAGACACTCAATAAGTTTTGAGATAAGTAGATATACAAAAAGTATTCTAGATAATATTAATATTTATTTTACATCTTTTCAAAATATTCTCCATCATGCTCTATAAAAAGTCCCATTCGCCTAAGCCAACTCTGAAAACACTTTTGTCAGTCTTGATCTGACATGTTGGAAATAGCGTCTTCGTAGGCAGCCACGGCTTCTGCGGCGCTTGAAAAAAACTTGCCTTTTATTTTTTCTTTGACTCTTGTGAACAAAAAGAAATAACAAGGAGCTATGTTAGGGCTGTAGGGTGGAAGACTTAGAGTTTCAACTAAGATTTTATTATTTATATAACAACGAGTTTATCCCTCAATAAATGCTTTTGTTCTAAGGGAGGTATGTGAAGAGGCATATCGAGATGCAGCACGATTCCCCGAAGCCCGGTCTTTGGTCTTCTCTCCCGCACAGCTTGAAAAGTTTTGGGTAATACAACTGAAGTCAGAGTTGACTGACCTACAATTTTCCAGCATTGACGTTGACAAATGTCCGCTGCGCGAAAAAAAAAAACTAGCCACCATCTTTTCGCCGACGTTGCGAGGTCTTTGCAGTTTTGTCGGTAACAGTCCTTCTGAGTAGACCAATACCGATAATTGCCTTTTATTTTCCATATTGATAAATCCATGTCTCGTCATCAGTAACGATTTCTGAAACACGCCTAGATGCCCCGTTTTCAAGACGTAGACGCATTTTATGGCACCATTTCACACGAGTCTGTTTTTCGCTTTCCTCCTACGACAACAAAGTTTCCTCACTCCAAGATGTTGATGTAGGATGGTATAAGTGCTCCCCGAACTAATGTCTACAATCTTTTCGATGTCCGTATATGTGATTCGTAGGTCTTCTCGCACCAACCTTTCAGTAATCCATACATTCCCTGCCGTTACTGCTGTTTGCGGGGCCCCGGTTCGTTGGTCATCTTTAAGGTTAATTTTACCCCTTTTGAGTTCAGCAAACCACCTAAAAATTGTTGAGCTAAGTCCCCTAATGCTGATTGTAACCGTTGTAAACTTAATTGTTTAGTGAAACCAAATTTAAAATCATAATAGATCATAGCGCGCAAATGTTCACGGTTAAGATCCATTGTTTTAAATGAAAAGCGCGGGAGGCGTTACAGGAAAATTAATTTTTTAATATTGAGCAATTGGCTTATGGAGTTATATTTTTAAATAAATTTGCATTTTAGGAACATATAACACTCCATTTTTAAATTTCGAGCATCTCAAAACTTATTCAGTGACCTACGTATTAATATTGGAACTAAGTTCGTATTAAAAGGTTTATTACAATATTAAAGAATTTATGGATAATAATATCCCCTGGTAATGATATGATCACCACCAAGCTATTTCTAATTTGTTTTGTGTTTTAATTGTGTAACATACACTATTCTAAGCTGTTTTTTAAAGTCCCGCTGTGTTTATTTCTGGTTTTTTCTAGGACAGATGTATTTTTTCCGAACCAGTGGCAATTAAACAAAAGAGTGATTTTCAATAAGTATTATTTATAATCTACCTTGAATAAAAAGTTTATGTTTCTTTCTGATCGCTGGCTGTCCACACTGCCAGCGAGAACTTTCTTTCCACTAGTTTGTCGCAGCGACATGAGCTATCAAAAGGTAAAACGCGCTCAGCATTGCTCACTTGACGGGCAAAACGCACGCCGACAGAACAAATAGCGGTCATTTTACTCTACGGTGCGGATCTGAGTATATACACTTACTATGTATTTACAACAACTCATACAATTTCCTTATAGCCCAGTCATAAAACTATCGAAACTACACACTTCTCGTTGCTCGCCAACTTATCTAGTATCTACCTCTATTCGCTTCTCGTTCATCGTTAGCGGTGGGACAATTACTTTAACATTGTTGACGGATCAGATGCTTATCATCTTTTTTCAACATTTTTGTGTGAAATTAATAGATTTGTAATATTTATTTAAACTATTTAGTCATAGTGTTAGAGATAACATCAAAAATATTATTATTTATTCGTAGTAGAACCACGCTGCAGCAGTATATACCAGCGTAAAAAGCAGGTTCAATTTATTTTTTCATGTTCTTGAATTAGCAAAAAGACTACTACAATTATAGACCAGGAGCTTTAAATAAAAGCTAGTAAAAAAGACAATATGAGTTTAAAATCTCTTAATCTTTGGCTTTAATCAGTACCTAAAGATAAACGTAGCCCCCCCCCCCATAGATTGGCTCATAAATGGGATATTTGCCACAGTTGCCACGCTTGCCAAACGGGTTGGCAACCACCGTTTTTATTTTAAGAAGCAATAATAAGAAGAATATACGAAGCTTTCATATATTTTTGATAAAATTATTACCATCCCATATTTTAAGACCTCTGTAAAACAAAGTATGGTTTAGGAATAAACAATCTCGGTATGGTGTCGAAGCTAGAGTAGTTTATAATTTTCTTTACTTACCGAATCCTCGTCTGGCATTCCAACATAAAGAACGTATTATGTACCGTGAAACGGCATGATCTTTCAGTTTGTTTGACATCGCATTTATTTATTACATTAGAAGTATTGTAAGGGCGACAAAACACGGACCCCCTGGGTCGAGCACAAAGTCACGCCATTCATTTCACCTCTATGAACTCCAAAAAAAACTTTGATTTATTCCCACTACGTTTTTTTATAGTATAAGGTTTACAAATGAGCAAACAGTCCACCTTATGTTAAGTGAAAGAATGTCGTTAAAGTTCTCTGGTTCTCTTTAGGGCTGCCATTTCACGTCGGTATTCTGTGAGCGTGGTCTTTCTCCGGTCGAGCCAACCCATTCTTGCTACAACTGCATCGTCGTTCTACTACGTTGATACTGCACCTATGTGTCTTTGACTAGATGTACACACATATACATAAACACACACGCCTGTTACACAAAGGGGTAGGCAGAGACTACAGACTTCCATTTGGCACGATCCTAATACACCTCTCTCGCCTCCTCCATATCCATATACGCATACATTCTCGTCGGTCAAGGGTACTCCTAATTTGGCCTATTTTTAATATATCGCCAAGTTGATAAACTTTCAATAAACTTTCGCCTAGGATGACCATTTCCGGCTCTGCCGTTCAATTTTACAACACAAATTTGCTTTGTCACTCTTTCCTCATTCTTTCGAAATAACCAAACCACCGAAGCATTTAATTCTTAATCTTGGTCACAACATCATCTTACAAACCATACTCTTCTCTTATCACACAATTTTTCACCCTGTCACTCAGATTCAGCCCTAACATACTCCATAACGACAAGATTTTCGATTCCCTAATTAATTTTATATATAACCTTTGGAATCCATTACTATACTTATATATGTTTTTCATATACGAAAGAAATATAAATACAATAGATTTATAAATTAATTTCAGCAGTAATTACTTTCTGCCCAATATTAACCCTAAGTTCTGTCATTCTAATTCTGATAGTGAGTGGATGTTGTGGGCCGTCGACATCGATATCTATCCTCGATTAAGAAATAATCTGAGACTAAAGATTACTCGTTTTCAGTGCAAGCGGTTTCTGGTTCTTCACACTACATACTACACAACACAAAACACACACACAACACAAAACACATCAGCGTAAGCTGATTTTATACACAATATAGCTTTACCTTGACTCTACCAATATAAAAAAGTTAGAGATTATACCAGGTATTTACCTATAAAATCCCGTTTCGTGCGTAAAGCAAACAATAATATATCATTTTTAAATGTTCAATCAACTGAAGGTAATCATATTCCAATATTTATAATATGCGAGCGTATTTTGCAGACACGAGAGTTATAAATAAATTTAGAAGTTCCCCATTTGAGCGAGGCCCTCGGCTTCCCTCCGTCACCTGGGAAAATTGAGGTTGTTCGCAAATTCGGTTAGCATGTCAAATTGGTAATTTAGGGGCAATTTTCCCGTGCAAAGAACAACGACTTACGAATTTATCTCCTTGCTTCCGTCCATATTTAAAAACAAGCGTGCCTCCCTGATTCATCCCTGGATAGAGGTGTTTTTCGAATAATTGGTAAATAAAAAATTCCATCGGTATCTTGGAAGATGTCCATAAAATAAGTAAAAATCTTTTTATTGAATGTGTAGTGTTCGCGTAAATATAAGTAATCATTATGGAAAATTCTCCTTACCATCTACAGTAGGCTTTTATAGGCTACAGATTGAGATATATTTTTTTCAACCCAGGCCATCCTACTGGGCGCAGAGGACCAAGCTGGAGAAGCGGCTGATGCTGGCTGTTGGAGTGGCCGCGGTTTTGGCCATCGCCTTCCTAGCGGCCTTCCTCGCCACGGTCCTTTTAAAGACCACCGTAAATATTACCGGTAAGTCACACAAGATGGTGAAAAGGTAAGTTAGACGATTCATTAACCAATAATGGTTTAGGACTCTACCAGTCAGTCAGTCAGTTAGTGTATACGTGGTAGAGCCGAGCTGCAGCTATATTATTGTTGAAGCACAAAAGGTACTTCGACGGGGATCGAACTATGATCTCACATAATATCAGCGTGAAATAGCAGCTATATGCTGCTGTTTGTCATGGCGCATGTAGAAAACCGAAAGTCATTTTTATATATAAAAACTGGTCGTTCCATTTTAGTCCTCAGCGATAACGCATATGCATATTGATTCTTAATTGAGGATAAATGTAGATGTCTATGAGCTACAGCAACCACTTACCATCAGGTGGACTGTGTGCTCATACGTATATAAAAATTAATTTCATAGAGTGACTCGTAGAGTTGGGCCGTGGTACTGTGAGAATTCAAAAGTCATAAATAAAAAAGCAAAAAGTTAAAGCCTTTATACATCCCAAAGCTGGATCACTCCGCGAAATTACTATACTTCAAATTTTGTTGAAACATTTTTTAAAATTGCAATTAACTACTTAATTGGTGTCTACGGGGATCGAATCCGGGTTGTTTACGTACTTTGGTAAAATAGCAGCATAATGCCACTATGTATTGACCACCTTTTTATCACGTTGCTATAGGAATTTGCTAAAATAGTAGCATAATGTCGCATATGTATTTTACAATAAATAATGCTAATATCGATAACATACAATATAATATCTACTGCGTTGTTCTGAATTGTTTTTAATAGCAGCCGCTATGTATTAACAGCTTTTAACCACGACTTTAAAAAAACGCCATTTTTATTTTAATGTCACTATTTATTTTTATTTCAACTGATTATCTTCCAAACACTTAGTATTGCAATTGCTAGATAGGCTATTCCGTTTGAATCTGCCGCCGACCGTCTGCGGAATACGCAATTAGAGAAAATTTCGACATGATACATGCGTTGTATCGTACTTACAGAAGGAGGCCACGGTTTTAAATCGCACGTCACACCCATTAATAATGCATTAGTGGTATGTTTATTAGAATATTTGAAATCCTTCTTCTTGCACTTCAACACCGATTTTTTCGTGGGGAATTCCCCATGAACACCTTCCGCTGGGGAAGCAACGGAAAGGTTATGTCGAACTCTTACCAGCTAAACCTCACGGTGGTCACCATCACGGTTTATGAGGGGCCCCAGGATCTCCATTCTGAACGTAACCGAGGCCCCTCTCTCGCTTCGCTTTATTAAAATAGGTCCCGAAGGCAAGCCTTACCGCTGCCAGCGCCTTTGAGAGCCATCACGGAACCCTAATAAATCACACACTTTAACGCTCAGGTTATGCAAAACCTTCAAAACATTTTTATTTCATCATGCATTATTATTACACCCCTTCACAAGTCCACTGCTGAGCATAGGCCCCTAAGAAATGCCACGAAGCACGGTCCTGAGTCACTTGATCTAGTGGTGGGGATTTAGATGTCAAATTAAATTATAACTTAACTCCGTATAAAAGAGAGAAAGGAGCTCTACAACTTAACTCTACAATAAAAACCCTGATCCTGCAAAAATAAAACTAAACAACCTATAAGTACAATGAATGGAGGGTAACATAGCGGGAAATAACCTATGCTATGCTCCAGTGCGTACTGACGGACACGCCGTGTATCTTGTACATCATGCCTTCATTTATATCTTCGTATATCTTCGTAATGTATTTATTTTCTTAGAAACAAATTCCCTTTTATGATAATTAATAGAATTAGGCGTTACTTTGCGGAAATCCATTATACTAAAGATGTTAAAAAAGTAATTCACTAAGACTCTCGTAATAGAATAAAATGATGTGTGTCACCTACATTGAAAAGTGCCTACCGCCTCTCCTTCAATTGCGTGCACTATCCTCGTCACCATTTATCCCAGCACCACTACACTTGGAAAGACACACCACCGTCGATAATACTGCACGTTTTTCGTATCTACACGAGACATCCTCAGATGAAGTAGATTCTGCGTTTCACCTTCAGCCTTCAAAGTAGATAAGACACATCATTTTATTTTATTACGTGGATCTTACCAGATTAAATTTTACCATCTTTAAATCCCCTTTTTCTAGCCAAGTTGTATTTTTCAACTGGATTAAACTATGGATTTACAATATTAAATACTACTTAAGATTAAAGTCGACAACTAATGAACGTGTTTTTTTTTGACTATCGTGACATTATCTATGTGGCCTTGAGAGAATTCATTGATTGCAGCTTATCCAAGTTCACTGTTGAACATAAGAATGTTGATGAATGTCAATGAAATTCCTCATAAGATGCTGCTGCCTATCTCCTGGTTTGATACCATCTGTCGCCTCTTACGAAACCCACGGGACGCTATGGGATGTTTTATGTTCCTAAAACACCTCATATCGGCAACTCTCTCACTTATTTCTTTTTTATTCATTTCTTACCCCATAGAATACCATAATACATATTTTAGCCTAATTATCTCTTTAATTCTAATCTATTCTTCCTGACATTACTTTAACCGCCGAGCACGTGGTAAATCGGTACTTAAAATTGCTTTACGTCAGGCGATTATCCCCTGAGCTACCACTGCTTTCTTAGAAAGTCTTGCACATACCTGGTGGTATTTCGAAATTGAGCAGGTATCACTGAAATTAACAATTAAAAAATTAAGGTCAAAATAACAAATCAAAAGTGATCGATGTCCTCAACCGTCCGGGACATCCAAGCGTAAATGACAACATAGAATGCAGTGTACCGTAACTTGGCAAAATTACATGAAAACAATGACTTGACTGATGGAAAAATCTCATTTCTACATTAAATGATTAATATCCGTTTTAGTAATGTCTTTATTTAAGGGAGGAACGTGAACAAGGGACTCTCAGGTTGTGAATAAAGCTGTCTACCGACGAAGGGCCTAATTTTTTTTTCTTATTTTTGAATAAAACATGACCTCCACACTAAGATTTTTTCCTGTATTGTGGAGCCAGTTTTCATACATAAATTGTACAAGGACAAATATGCAGACCCGGAACAATTACTTGTAACCGGTACAAATACTAGTTCCAAGCGGGATTGAACCCGCGGCCCTTAGCGCCCTTAGCCTAAATGTATTCAATATTATATATATATATATATATATATATATATATATATATATATATATATGTATATATATGTATATATATATATATGTATATATATGTATATATATATATATATATATATATATATATATATATATATATATATATATATATATATATATATATATATCTCTAGTCGGTCCCTCATGACTGAAGATCGTGATCACCATCACGGAGAGTAAATTTATTGTTAATCTCTCTCCACCGGGTCCTATCGCTGGCCATACGGAGAGCGTCGTAGAAATTTCGCGCACCGACTTCTTTGACTTGGTCGGACCATCGGGTTGGAAATCTACCTCTGGGCCTTCTTCCCTCTACGTTTCCAACAACTATCAATTTTTCGATACTTTCGTCCCCGCGGCGAGAGATATGACCAAAATAGCTGAGGATGCGCTGAAGACATGTGGTGGAAAGACGCGTCTTGATCTTGAGTTGTGATAGGATTGACACGTTTGTGCGTTTCGCAGTCCACGGTATTCGCAGCATTCGCCGCCAGCACCACATTTCGAACGCATCAATTCTCTCCCTTTCTCTGACGCGTATAGTCCATGTTTCCACTCCATAGAGAAAAATTGGGAATATAAGAGTATATACTAGGCATAATTTAGTATTATTTGTTATGCTTCTGTTTCTCCAGATGTTTGTCAGCCTGGTCATCGCATCCTTAGCTATTGCTATTCTACGTTTAATTTCGGGAACGCAAGTACCCTCATTTGAGATCAGAGATCCTAGGTATATATAACTCTCCACAACGTCGATCCCTTGAATGCTGCAAGTGTTGGGAAGTTTGCTAGCCCGGTCTATAACCATGAGTTTCGTTTTATTCCTGTTGATTGACAGACCTAGCTCTTCGCTTTCTAATTCTAGCTTATGCAGCAGCTCCTCCATGTCCTCATAAGATGTTGCAAAAAGCACAGTGTCGTCCGCATATCGCAAGTTAGCCACCCTTTTACCCCCAATATGAAACCCTTTATCCCAGCCTTCCATGGTTTTCCGCATGATGTACTCCCCATATATATTAAAGAGCAACGGAGACAGTATACAACCTTGTCTCACGCCTTTCGTAGTCATGAACTCTTTGGAAAGACTGCCATCGAGTCTCACATAAGATCGGTTGTTATCATACAGGTTGGCAATTAGGCTGACTAGGTGTGTTGGTACTCCCATTTCGACCAATATTGACCATAGTTTATCCCAACGGACGCAGTCAAATGCCTTACTGTAATCGATGAAGCACAGTAACACTGGATTGGCAAACTCGCGACTCTTTTCAATAATCTGCCTGATATTTAGAATTTGTTCTCTTGTGCCCTTGCCCTTTACGAAGCCAGCTTGCTCGTCGGGAATCTGCCTGTTTAGGAAATTCTTAAGACGTTGATTTATTATATACAGCATGACTTTGCTGGCGTGCGAAATTAAGGAGATTGTCCTGTAGTTTGTACAATTACTTTTGGAACCTTTCTTATGCAAGGGCACAAAAACAGATTCAGTCCATTCTCTAGGCCATACGCCTGTAGTCCAAATCGAGTTGCAGATGTTTGCTATAATTTTCCGGCCTATTGGACCCATGGCTTTTAAAAGTTCTGCTGGAATGCTATCTTTACCAGGTGATTTGTTCGTTTTTAATGCCTTTATTGCTTGTTCTACTTCGGCGTCTAAAATACTAGGTTCTGGGTCATTCATAGTATTCCAATTATTGTCAACACGAGCAGGTGTGTCCTGTGTACAGTAAAGTTCGGCACAGTATTGTCTCCAGCGTTCCAACACTGTATCTAAGTCGCTAAGTAGGTTTCCGTTTTTGTCTTCTATGGCCCATGTTTGAACGATCTTGCTCTTGCTTAGTTCGCGCACCCTTTTAAAAAGTTCGTGGGTTTCCTTCTTTTCGGCGTGCCGTTCGAGTTCGCAGCAGATATTGTTGATGTAATCATTGGTGTCTTTTCGGCACCGCCTCTGTATCTCCTGACTCAATTCTGCGTAACGTTTATGATCTTCTTCTGAAACGAAACCCTTTTCCTTAAGCATGCGCCTTTCCAATATTATTTTAGATGTCTCCATCCTAAAATGACCTTTCATGGTTGCTGCTGCGTGAATTTTATTTTTATTCGCTTGCTCTATAATTGCATCTCTTAAATCTTCCCACGATACTTTGCAGTCGTCTTTGTTGGTACTCTGTGCTGTCATCGCCGTAAGTGAGTTCTCCAACCCAGATCTAAAGTCGCTAATGTGAACCGTTTTAAAATTCTGCATAGACTTCTGTTTGTTAAGTTTCTTTAGTCTAAGTTTAAATGTACACATGAGAAGCTGGTGGTCGCTTCCGCAGTCTGCTCCTGGGTAGGTCTTGGAGTTAAGTATAGAGGATCTCCATCGTGACTGAATCATAATGTAGTCTATCTGGTTTCGAAAACGATCGCTGGGAGATATCCAGGTGTATAGTCGTCTAATATGCTGGCGAAAGCAGGTGTTCATCAGAGTGAGGTTTTCTTCGCTACAGAACTGTAACAATCTATCCCCTCTTTCGTTACGTTCTCCTATTCCAAATAGACCAACGTGCCGCCTTAAATGGTTATCATCTAATGTGACACCGACCTTTGCGTTGAGGTCACCTACAATCATAGTAATTTCTCGTTTTGGTATTGCTTTTATAGTTGCGGACAGATGACCATAGAAAGCCTCCATATCTTCTTCAGTACTTTGAGCTGTAGGGGCATAAACTTGGATGATGTTTAGTTTGCATGGTTTGGCGTTTAGCTTAAGAGTGAGTATTCTCTCGTTAATAGCTTTATATCCGAGAACGCATTTGTTAATTAGTGGTGGAACGATGAATGCGACTCCTCGGTTGCTTTCATTTTCAGGTCCAGAGAAGTATACTGTATTACCCAAGTCAGATGTAAAATAGCCAGAGCCTCTCCGGTGAGTTTCACTCAAACCAAGTATGTCAATTTTCTTTCTTTGCATTTCTGTTTCTATAATGCTTAGTTTCCCGTCTTGAATGAGGCCGCGAACGTTCCACGTCCCGATGGAGTATATTTGCTTAGCTATGGGTGTTGAAGCTGTAGATGCACCAGAATAGTGAATTCCTTGCGGCGTCGCCTGGTGAGTCGCGATGGCAAGGCCGGTAGCACATTTCACACCACCTTGCCCGGAGAGGTGGCGCCGGGTGTTGGCCGGGTCGCATGACAAAACTTTACTCTTTTTCTGTGTGTCCATAGGTGATTTTCTTGGGAGATTAGTGCAGTGGTTTCCCATTGCCTTCTGCACCAGTCTTTTAGGGGGTATTTGGTCCCCAAGGCCTCTGAAGCCTCTTCCAGTTAGTTGCCAAACTGGGCGTATGGATATCCCGCCATTGTTCGGTCGCCATAGCCTCGTCAGTTTTCTAGCAGGGGGCACCACGACGTTTGGTCGTCGTCAGCTATTCGTATGAATCACTGGCGCGTGCAGGTGAGGTTGGCATTTGGGTCGGTTAAGATGTTGTACACCGTTCTCCCCTTACCCCCTATATATATATATATATATATATATATATATATATATATATATATATATATATATATATATATATATATATATATATTTTGTTTTTGGCATGTATATTACGATAGTGAAATTAAATCTAATTTATTCTAACAAGTCACGTTCGGGTAAGGTTAGTCAAGCACAATGGTAAAATAAATTAAACACTTAGTTTTCATTGGCCGTTTCATTATGACATACTAGCACTGTCTTCCAGGTGAAGACTTAGTATCCCAGCACCGAATTCTGCTGGCTGACATCTGCTTAACTGTTCGCCTCAACAAACATAAGGATCGTCCCCCACCCAAAATAAAGTGGCATTTGTTGCATAAGGAGGAGTATGCAAGTGAATTTAGAGAGCTAGTTGTAAACAAGATGATAGAGACGGGTGATATGGAAGGAATGAGTGTGAATGAGTGCTGGAAGGAAATGGCTGATTGTATCCGAAGTGTGGCAAGGAAGGTGTTAGGAGAAACAAAAGGGAAGCGTATGATAGATAAGGATGGGTGGTGGTGGAGTGAAAGTATTAGAGAAGTTTTGAGAGAAAAGAAAAATGCCTTTAAAGAATGGCAGAGCGTAGAAGACCAGAATGAATCCATAAAAGAAAGTAAGAGAGAGGCGTATAAAGAATGTAAGAAGAGAGCGAAGAAGGAAGTTGCTATTTGTAGGGCAGAGGCGCAAGATAAATTATATCGGTCCCTTGAAAGCCCCGAAGGTCAAAAACGACTTTTTCAAATTGCAAGAGCGAGAGAAAGGAATGGAAGAGATGTTTCACATGTAAAATGTATAAAAGATGATTCTGGAAAAATTTTGACTGACGATGAAGGTATAAAGAAGCGATGGAAGGAGTATTTTGAGAAATTGATGAATGAGGAGAATGAATGGAATGGTATGCTTGAAAACCCACCAGTGAATATGGGCTTAGTGAGAGAAATTAGTGTGGAAGAAGTAAAAATGGCTGTTAGGAATATGAAGAATGGGAAGGCAGTCGGCCCAGATGGAATACCAGTAGAAGTGTGGAAGTTGCTGAGTGCGGATGGATGGAAGTGGTTGAGTTTATTTTTCGGTAAATTGTTGCAGGAAGAACAAATACCTGAGGAATGGTGCAGTAGTACACTGGTCCCCATTTTTAAAAACAAAGGAGACGTTCAAAACTGCAGCAGTTACCGGGGAATAAAACTCATGTCACATACTATGAAAGTCTGGGAAAGAATAATAGAGAGAAGAATGAGAGAAGAGTGTGAGATAACACAAAACCAGTTCGGATTCATGCCCGGTCGAGGTACGACAGATGCCATTTTCGCATTACGCCAATTGTGCGAAAAGTACAAGCGCGTGCATAAAAATCTGCACATGGTTTTTGTCGACCTTGAAAAGGCGTACGATCGGGTTCCCCGTGAGGTTTTGTGGTGGGCGTTAAAGATGAAAGGTATGCCTGGGAAATATGTGAGGTTAGTCCGTGCTATGTACAGAGCATCCCGTACATGTGTACGATCTGCCGCGGGAACTACGGGCAGTATCGATGTGGCGGTAGGGCTGCACCAAGGGTCGGCATTGAGCCCTTACCTCTTCCTACTGATTATGGACGCTTTGACGTCGGACCTGCAGGATGAGGCACCCTGGTGCATGCTCTTTGCCGATGACATCGTGCTTGTCGGGGAAGAAGGCATCGAGGTACAGAGCAGACTGACGGGGTGGCAACAGAGGCTGGAAAGTGTTGGCTTGAAGATCAGCAGATCCAAAACCGAATATCTGTGCTGTGATTTCGGCGGTCTTTCCAGTCCTGTACCCATGTCGTTGGATGGCGCTATACTGCCTACCTGCTCAGATTTCAAGTACCTCGGTTCCCTCATTCAAGGCGACGGCGGAATAGATAGAGCTGTGCAGCATAGGATTAACGCAGGGTGGATGAAATGGCGACAGGTCACAGCCACAACGTGCGATCCCCGAATGCCAATAAGGCTGAAGGGGAAAATTTACAAATCGATCATCCGACCTGTCGTCATGTATGGAAGTGAATGCTGGGCCGTCAAGAAGAAGGATGAAAATAGACTGCATGCGAATGAAATGAGAATGTTACGATGGATGTGTGGTGTGACAAGGATGGATAAGATAAGGAATGAGTATATAAGAGGAAGCCTGAAAGTAGCGCCAGTGGTAGAAAAGGTGAGAGGAAGCAGATTGGCATGGTTTGGGCATGTGATGCGGAGGAATGAAAGTCATGTCACAAAACGAGTGTTGAATATGAATGTGGAGGGACACACGGGCAGAGGAAGGCCGAATAAAAGATGGATCGATTGTGTGAAGAGTGATATGAGAATGAAAGGAGTAAGTATGGAAATGACGGCTGATAGAGAGAAATGGAACAAGAAGGTTTACTGCGCCGACCCCAGATAATGGGAAATGGTTTAGAGAATGATGATACTAGCACTGTCTAAAGTTTTCATTAGTGCGAAATATTTGATAATACTACAGTGTATTATAACAACTCACATCGGGGCGCGGGTTCAAATCCCGAACGAAACAAGTGCTTGTACGGTCTACAGCTAATTGTTCCGGGCCGTCTTGACCGACCGTTTGTCCTTGTGATATTTATGTGTGTAAACAGCACTCATGATACAAGAGAAAATCCGAGTGTGGAGGTAACTTCTTTAAAAAAAACCGTCTGAAAACATATATTCGAACATTTAACACATTTTATGTGGTAGAGCCACACTGCAGTTGTATTATGGTTGTGTTAGGAATAAAGGTTGACTCCCGCTACACCAAGTCGGGTCCGAGTCGAGTGTCGGCCGTAACACGTCGGCCGGTCCCGTACCTGAAAATTCAAACACGGGACTCGTCCGAGCAACCACCGTTGCGCAGTTATGCAGTATACTCGTCCGAGCAAAAATAGTGTTACAACTAGACTACAATCATGTTGAAGTTTGACGATCTGGCATTAGCGGCTAATGCGATCGCTCTGGACGCTGAGGAATCTGATAAATCTTCAACTACAAGCCGGAACCGAGTTGTTGCCGAGCGTTGTCCGTTGCTCGGCCGTCACTCGGTTGCCGCTCGGTATAGCGTGAGTGTGTCCATACAAAATATATGCAATATCAGTTGACCGTCTTACGGCCGACACTCGGCTCGGTCCTGACACGGTCTAGTGTGAGTCAACCTTTAATCGGCTCGACCGGGGTGGGATCGCTGATGTGTTGCCTACTGGAAACGAGGCAGTCAATCTCAGTTCTCAGGGCATTTTGCATTTTGATGCTTAATAGAGCATATATAGGCCAACTCTATATTGCTAGTTTGTCACCCTTATTCTCTAAACAAAACAACATTTTAAGGGCTTCGATTGGAGCAAACGTTGTTTGTTCAAAATTCTCCCCGGTTTAGTAAATTTCGCACTTCAATTGCGAACAGTGAGGTAACGTTTTCATACCTACACACCGCACTACAAGACGGCCGTTAATAAGATTTTTTTATTCAAAACCAGCTTGCACAAAAATCTATGTCGCATACAATTCAGGCCAAATTAATGAGGGCATCCACGACTTTTCTGCCGTCAGTGCGCCCCGCCGCCACATCGGATTGAGGTGGAATATTTGATAGATTTAATGTGAGGGATATATACTTTTTTTTTAAATATAAAGGTTATTATACACTTATTTTATACTACCTCAGCTCAAATTCTAATTTCGCCCCCACTTCCCCGCGTGTCGTATGTTGTCTACCGACATGTTTATAATCACTAATACTGTAAGTAGATAGGTCGTTAGATACTTATTTCATTAGTTTTATCATATTTATGCCTGTTTCTTTACGCCAATCCAGTCACTTCTTATTTTTATTACGGTTATTTAAAATTTTAATTTTACGTCGTCCTGTTACGTAATATGTATTCTGATCGTAAGCGATACAGCTTTCTCATTCAAAAGCCGAAGCGAGACTGAGCGGTAGACATGTGTCAATTATGTTCGTTTGAGCTGGTACACTTAAAAGTATTGATGTTTCATTCATCTGTTTATGAATTTTCCGGTACAACCAATCACAAGCAATTGACGGAACCTTTTTAACTCGTGATTGTGAAGGTGTGAATGTCCGGTACACGTGGCGACTAAAATGTACTAAAATGATTCGGTCATGAGAAATGAATGATTGACACAACATGTTTACTGACCGGGACGGGAGTATCGGGCGGCAGGGAGCAATCTTCAGGACGCCGTAATTAAAAAATATGAAAACATAAGCCCTGCTTTATAGTTAGTTCAGTTAGTATGCAAAGATTCATGATCTAATTTAAAGTATTTTGTGAATAACAGCGGTTTATTGTTTGGTTTAGAAATAACTGTGCATTTTTTTCCTATCAAGAAAATTTTACGGAATCGTGTTTTCGTCTAATTTACATTAATCCCCAACTTTACCATGTATTTATTTCAAAATTAATGCTGTTATATTTTCGACATAACGGAGGATCTTGCTAAGCCATTTGAGGTACCTACTATAGGCCCTTAAAGTTTCTTTCTGTAAGTACTTAATGTTTATATTATTACATCGATTAGCTTAGAAATGAATAGATCAAACTACGGATATTGCTAAAAGTAGAAAAATTGAAAAAGCATTAATCATGATGTGTAAATAGTTAAAGAACATACCACTGAGGCATTGTTTTGTGTATTAATATCATACTCTAGACACTGATAAAGTTTTGTTTAAAACATTTTTTTAAATGAGATTGTTTAAACTAGCGACATCTCTAGTGAGCGGAAAATTTTTGGGCCTCATTGTTCAAACAGAACCCCGCCTCCAAAATGGTGGACACGTTTTACCGCGCAACTACACGCTCGACCAACGACAGCATTCGCGAACAATGCTTGGTTCCTTTACAATTAGGCAAGGTGAGTTAAGAAATCTTTGAATGCACTTAAATCGAGAGTGAAATACCTAATTTGCTTAATGGAGCGTGATCGTTTACGTCGTAACATTAAAATTATTTCTTATTATAAGCCAGCATTTGGTAGTAAATGGTGATGAAGTCCAAGATTAAAGATATTTAAAGATTTATTAGTTATGATGTAAAGTCATGTAAATACTATCCTCGTCACCACAAGTAGTGGTGCTGGGATTAGTGGTTACGGAGATAGTCCACGCAATTGGGGATTCAATATAATGAATTTTCGCAAAGTAATGCCTGATTAATGAAGTCCCAGACGATAAATCGCACTTTCTTAACCTAAGAGAAGCCTGAACAGGCTTCTGTTAGACGGTGTCCGATGCTGATGGTAACGAGCGATCTTTAATGATACTGCATCTTTAACGACAAACTTAGTTTTATATATTCGTACTTCAGTTCCAAAAGAGACCATTTTTTACTCATTATAAGGCTGTGCTAACCTACAAACCCATCTGATGGTAAGTACTAATAAAGGCCTAGATGGTTAACCGCACTGTCTTAGCGTAGCAAAAGCTTATTCACTCTTCCCTTGAAGATACCTAAACGCCCGCAAATTACTCTATTCTATTGCTGTATGCAATACGAAAGACAAAACAAACCGGCCAAGAGCGTGTCGGGCAACACTCAGTGTAGGGTTCCGTAGTTTCCCGTCCGTCACAATAAGTGTTCCCACTTATGAGTTTAAAGGTGTCCATCCATTATGTTCGCGCTCCAGCAGCGCTCCGCGCTCCTGCAACTGCTCCCGGTAGTGGGTACTGTTGTTTCCATCCAAGTTCAAAATGATTTTCCTAGAAAGTCCTTATAAAGTTCTACTTTTCAGATTTTTTTCACATTTTCTAAACTTATGGTTCAAAAGTTAGAGGGGGGGGGGACACCTTGATTTTTACTTTTGGAGCGATTATTTCCGAAATTATTGACATTATCCAAAAATGATCTTAGTAAACCCCTATTCATTTTTAAATACCTTTCCAACAGTATATCACACGTTAGGTTTGAAATTAAAAAAAATCACTTCCCACTTTACATATAGGGGAGCTACCCTAATAAAACATTTTTTTCCAATTTTTATTTTACCACTTTGTCGGCGTGATTGATACACATATTGGCACCAAATTTCAGCTTTCTAGTGCTAACGGTCACAGAGATTAAGCGAGGACGGACAGACGGACAGACAGACATGGCGAAACTATAAGGGTTCCTAGTTGACTACGGAACCCCAACAAACCCTTTAGCTCGGATGCGTGGAATATCGACAGCAAGGAGATGAAGACCCGTGGACTGTCTGGTTGTTCTGGTTGTTGTTGTACTGGTTGTGGTGCAAAGGGAAGAGAGGAATTTAATCTGTGTAAATGTAACACCTGCGTACACTTTTCGATTTCGAATTTCGTTTTAATTTTTTTATCGAACATGGTGTTTTTTTTTAAATATTGTATGTTTTACTAAGTTACAACCTATATCGTGTCACTGCTGTGCACAGGCCTCCCCTCATTTCTGAGAGGGTTTTAGGGCAAGGAAGTGTCCGCCTCGCAGCCCCAATGCGTGTTTGCAAACTTCACATGTCTTCAAAACTTTTTTCTATTATTCCTCAGTCATGCAGGTTTCCTCACGATGTTTTCTTTCACCGCTGCGCACGTTGTAAATCAGCCCTTAAAATTGCAATTTACAATTTCATTGGTGCTGGTGAGGTTCGAACTCGGGTTACTCGTGTTCTGTTATATTTACAGCGAGCGTTAACGTACCACGCCTAATTTTCTTAATAGTACACGTAAAGTAAAGTAAAGTTACAGCCTATATACGTCCAACTGCTGGGCACAGGCCTCCTCTCATTTCTGAGAGGGTTTACGAGAGTACACGTAAATAATTTAATTACAGGGTAATTAAATAGTGGCCATATAGTTAGGTTGGCAACCAGTAACGCAGATAACTTAATACTACCATAACTACACTGCGCGAGTGCAACGATAGCGTAATTGCGTGATGGCTGCCGGATGTATCCCCGTAATAACCGGTTACACTCCGGTTATATACCATTTGCTTCCTGGAAAGTTCATTCAGCGGCTCACTCGGAACTGTTAGATATGTCGATATATTTATTAGACGCTAAAGGAAGACACCTCGCTTTAATTTAATATATTTTTAAAAAATACTAGCAGATACCATTGATATGATATGTACTACGTACTAGAAGAGATGCTGAAACTTTTCATCATATGTTTGTACCGTCTATGCCATACAAAGATACTCTGTGCTTTCTTCCACGCGCCCCGCTTTATCACACAGATTTTATTCACGGTGTCTGTTTTAGTACGTAGTATAGTGCCACCAACTTCACCGTTCAGTTGACAGAGTCGCTAGTGGAGAAATCACTACTGCCACTTAAGAAATTTAACGAGGAAGTAGGATGCTACATATATACATTTATTTGCACATTTCACAATGAAATCAAACAAAACACAATTTTCACAATGAAATCAAACAAAGCACTCTCTTCACAGCACATAATAAATAATAGCTCGATAAGTTGGCGATACTGTACATATTACTTCAATGGTTAATAATGGCCTGAGCCTTCTAGACTACTTTGCGATAAGAATTTGCGTTTAACTCTTTTTACTTAGTTATCCAGTGTTGGATTTCAATGCCACCTGATTATAAGTAGTGATGTAGAATTATAGGTTATGACACCCGATTAATTCCTGTGTTAGGGCCCGTAGAGCCCACTTACAAGCTGTCATTGACGCTCCGGCAACCACCTAAGGCTCGGTAATCTAAACCGGGCCTAAGGCCCGATACACATTTTTGAAAGTGACAAGGGCGAGTGGCAAGTGCAACTGACAAATGACAAGAGCTTAGTGCGTGTGAACAGGCGACAACAACAAGTGATACGTGGGAATAAAATTCACACAAAGTACTTGTCATTTGTCAGTTGCATTTGCCACTCGTACTTGTTACTTAAGCCCGGTTTACATTTTGAGAAGTGACAAGTGCGAGTGGCAATGACAAGTGACAAGTAGCAAGTTGGTGTTCACACATGTGGCAATTGGATGTCATTATTATGTGAAATCTTCGAGTGTGAAATTGGGTTGGTAATTGTCAAAGAGGCGCTAGCACAGCTTTAAAGTTTAAAACTGGTATCTCATCATGCAATTTTACCTTTTTTTGATTAAAAAGATGTGTGAAGTGCCTTATTGCAAAGATATTGGTGCACACCAATTTCCTAAAATAGCTTAAGTGAGAAAAATGTGTCTTAAAGCTATAACAAGGAAAAAATTTAAGCCTGAAAATAATATGGCTCCAGCCCTGACCTACAGGAGTCTTTAATTTTCTTTTTTTCTTGGTAATATGTAGACTTAAAGCTTCTTAACTTCGCATATACCCACTTCTTTTGCGCCGAAACCGGCCATTCCCATTGCCTGACATATTGAGGGCATAGCAGCGTCTCGCATCATTTTATTTTTTTTAATTCAGCGATTTAATATTGTATAAACATTCGTGTTTCAATAATTCCTTGACAAATTTAATGTTATTGCTATCTGACCACTTCGTAATAAAACAAAATTATTATAAATACGAGTATGTATACAATATATATAACAAAAATTATTTTATTTAATAACTATTATAACCAACACGTGTATGTTCTGACGTCGCCGCTAGAACGGTGGCGGCGGTGGGTGACTGAGGGGAAAGCAAGGTTAGCGCGGGGCAGAGATACTTGTCAGAGAATAGAGCAGGCCGCTATTCACTTGTTACTTTTCATTTCGCACTTGTCACTTGCACTTGTCACTGCCTGTTCACACGCACTAAGCACTTGTCATTTGTCACTTGTCATTGTCACTTGCACTTGTCACTTCTCAAAATGTAAACTGGGCTTTAGGCCTTAGGCCCGGTTTACATTTTGAGAAGTGACAAGTGCGAGTGGTAACTGCAACGGACAAATGACAAGTGCTTGGCGCGTGTGAACAGGAAGTGACAAGTGATAAATGTGAATAGAATACACACTAAGCACTTACAATTTGTCCGTTGCACTTGCCATTCGCACTTGTCACTTCTCAAAATGTAAACCGGTTGGTAATTGGTACGATATTGAGATTACTAATAGTCGCATTAGGTATTACTAGATTACTACCCTTTCAGTAATAAGCCGTGCCCAGGTTAGGGACATTTTTTTAAAACGTTATGTATAACTTCGGTAAAAAATTTAAAGTTACATCTACGTCTCACTGCTGGGCACAGGCCTCCTCTCATTTCTGAGAGGGTTTTAGGGCAAGGAAGTGTCCGCCGCGTTGCGCCAATGCGTGTTGGCGAACACTCCATTACTTTGAAATATTTTTTCTTATTTCTCAGACATGCAGGTTTCCTCACGATATTTTTATTCACCGCCGAGCAAGTAGTAAATCAGCATTTAAAATTGCAGTTAACAATTTCATTAATGCCGGCGGGGTTGAACCCGGGTTTCTAGCGTACTGTGAAACAGCGAACGCTTAGCCACTGAGCAACCTATCTATCGTTTAAGCAATAAGCACAATAATATTTTACAAAAAAGATTTTTGTAAAACATTATTAAGCTTATTTTTATTTAAATTTATATATTTTTTTTTAGGTATAGCGTCACCTTATACAGCCGACGATAGCAGCTGGAGTTGTTATTGCACAAGAGTTTTTTTTATTACTTTGAAGTTCCGAAGTCCTTAAAGCTAATTTACGTCGGCAATGACCTCGACACGTGTCCTGAACTTGGCCTCATCTTTGTACACCGTTTTCCTGTTTGATCATCCGACCCTGATGCTGTGGATCGTTACGTTTACTTACATGAACTTAAATACTTAGCGTGTATTTACGTACACGTTATAGGGGCTAAAACAGCCAGTTACGTCACTGCTACAAAATATTATATTTATTTATTTAATTTATTTAACTTTTATGCACGAAAATAGTACCGTACAAAAATACATAATTAACGTGTAGTGACGGTGTAAGAATATTCACTATCCCGTTACATCCCGTGGGTGCCGTAAGAGGCGACAATGGGAAACAAATCAGGATATGGGCAGCAGCGTCTTCCTAATACCGACTGAAAATATAAAACTGCGGTCGATAACCCGCTTGCCAAGCTTGGTATAATTGGTATAAGCTTATCAAATATGGGGAAATCTATGGGGGAGGTCTATAATCAGCAGTATACTTTTTACTAAAGAATACACAAATATATACATACATATATATATATATATATATATATATATATATATATATATATATATATATATATATACTGACTGGCCTGTTGGTCTAGTGGTTAGTAACCCTGACTGCTATGCCGGAGGTCGTGGGTTCGATTCCCACCCAGGACAAATGTTTGTGTTTGTTCTGTGTCTGGGTGTAATTTATCTATAATATTTATGTATTTAGAAATATATAAGTATGTTTATCAGTTGTCTAGTACCCATAACACAAGCTCTGCTTAGCTTGGGACTAGATGGCGTTGTGTGTGATAATTGTGGGATATTATTATATATATATATATATATATATATATATATATATATATATATATATTAGCTACCTACACAACATTCAAAATAAAAACATAATAGGTACACATAACCTGTAATATAACTTTTTCTTCATACTTTCATCCTGGCTTAGGATGGGCAAAAATTGGGGAATTAAGGAAAAATATAGATATTACTAAAAAAAAGTTGTTATTTTTCATTTAATTTACGTTCTATAAGTGAAACCAAACCACTGGTTTCAAGGACAACGGTGTTTACACTAACATCCTGTGTATATATATATATATATATATATATATATATATATATATATATATATATATATATTATATATATATATATATATATATATATATATAATATATATATATATATATATATATATATATATAATCAAAGCCGTGCTACTACAATTTCACTAGTGGTATTATAATTGAACGGTAGCTTATCAATCGACTTCATTTGTTACAATTTATAAAGGTAATTTTATACTTTCGTGGCCCTAATTCGGTAATCGAACACACAGTCCACGTGATGGTAAGTGGATACTGTGGCTCATAGACATCACCTGGCTACCACGCCCCAACACGTCAAGCAAGTTTTGCATGACAGCGAGCTTCGGGTCTCGAACCTATGTCACAGTGAACGAGTGGAGCCGGCCATAGTCGTGCTGTACTGCCATATGTCAGAAGAGTCACTGTCAAGATCAAGGCTACATCTTGAAGTTCGCTTCCTGAATGTAGCCGCCGAAGAAAATTGGTCAGTTTTTACCATCAGTCAATCTACGCTTATCCTCGATTAAGAATCAAAATGCAGATGCGTTGTCACTCCTGAGGACTAAGATGGAATGCCTCGTTTCCAGTAAAAAGGATCTCCGGTTCTCTATAGTCACCATACGAAACATGCAGCATGGAGCTGCTATTTTACGTTGGTATTGCTGCCCCAGTCGAGCCGACCCAACTATAATATATTCGTAGTTGCATCGTGACTCCACGACGTAAAAAATTAAACGCGATAGAATCCGTGAAGACAGATTTTTTCCCTGAATGCCTGTCTGTTTTTGTAATAATAATGGTGTAATATAATCATGTGGTGCAATTATGTATTAAATAGGTTCAAATAAAGACGTTTCTTCATTTAATATAACTAATTTTACAAATTTAACTGCGTTTAATTTTAACTTTTTTATCCCGACATTTCGGGTGCTTCGCAGTACTCATGGTCAAGGAGTCAAGGTGTTCGACATCCAAATGTCATAAGTTACTCACGGTTACTTTCAGTTAATGTTATATAATTTATGCGTAAAGCTCTGCAAAGTAGGTAAACGTCGGGATTTAAAAAAAGTTAAAATTAATGTGATAAAATCCGTACAATTAGTTTTTATTCAATGAGTAATATTCTCATTTCATCACCCTCGTGCCTCGGAAAGCACGTAAAGCCATTAGACCTGCGCCTGACCTTTCTCCAGTCGGTTTACCGTTACACTGGACTATAAGAGTGAAGAAATAGAAAGTGCACCTGTGCTTGGGTATACACTTGGCCACTATAATCCTGTCCTGCGTCTCCGTTCAGACTTGCCACCGTGACTGAAATTCGGTCTGGAGGAAATTTTTATTTAGTATTCTCGTAAATTTAAGAATTCATTACGTTTCTGTCTTTCTTTATATCTTTAAAAATATTTTGCTATGCACTTATGACCAGGTAGATCATTTGTATTATTGTATCATTGTTATAGAAAATGCCATTTGCTATTGATTCCAAAAAAAAAATCTCCTTCTTATAAACTCCTCCTCCAATGTATTAGTGATTAGAATTTGAAAAAGAGCGGTATCAAGATTAGTTCTATTTATTCCTCAAGTATTGTAGTAAGCAGGCGGTCACGCAACGACCCTGCAACTTCAGCAATAAATATTTAACACAATCGATGTACTGGGGGCGAACGTAATGGCTCGACTTCTTTACCACTATCCATTATCGTGTCGCGATCTATTCCAAATGCATAGACCCATACATAAGTTCATTTAAAATGAGGTTAGAACGGAAAGGATCATGCATTGTCAATTTCATGATTAACTGATTTTGCTCACCGGCAATTTTATTATAGAGAATTTGATATTTTGAAAAAATTGTATGGGAAACTCGCATACAGTTGATCTGTAAGTGAGTGCCCATATCTCCGGATCTCTACACTCATCATACGAAACGAAGAATCTCCGGATCTCTACACTCACCATACGAAACACAGTGGCATTGAGCTGCTATGTAATGCTTATTCTGTGAAATCGTTGTCCTTCTCCGGCTGAGCCGATACATTCGTGCTACAACCATAATATAGCTTATGCATCGTGGTTCTATCACGTATAAAGGGTCTGGTCAGGCTGTTTTTCCTTATGGATTTTACGTAAATCACCTTTAAGATACCTTAGAAATCCTAGGGAAGCTAAAGTATTTTTAGTTTTTTATTTTAATCACATAAATTACATTGCTTAAAATTCATAACAACTCATTCAATTTGCGTCTCGCAAAGCACATATGTTAATGTACGTGTGCTTCTGTTTGTCTTTGTGTCATTCATTTACACACTGTGTCTGCGTTTTAGACATGCCACAGACTAGTGAACTGAGAATTTCTCCATCCATGCCGCCTGCAGTTATCGCCAAAGGACCCGACGAGGACAACGTTTGCAGCACACCGGGATGCGTCCACACAGGTGAGCTTGCTTTTTTAATGACACTTCGTAAGTGAAAAACGAACATTCCAATACGTGGCTACGGTAATCCAAGACACCTGCAACTAACTTCAAACAATGAAGGTTACGGATGTGTTGTCCTTTGATCCCGTAATTATACTGATTCATTGAGCCCGTAATTATACTGGTTCTTGAGACCGAAAGCCGTTTATCTACTCATGTGCCAAAACATAGCAGAGCAAGCATGGCTGATTAGCGTTGATGCGTAGTTAGCTAATCAGTGCGTAGTAATCTATTCCTGTGTTCCAGGCAAGTGCTGGTATAACTAAACGTAACGAGCGGAATATTAACTACGCTTAGGCATGGGTGATACCACTTTTATCCTATATCAAATCGCGTCTATGTATTGGATATTTACTTTAACTTACATAATTTTTACAAGGATATAAAATATATCTTGTGGACAAATTAGAAATGGGTCCTCCTGCGAAATCCTGAATGTCCTAGCTAGGTTACTTAGTAACATGTATTACTTAATAACATTTGGAATACACAGTTGCATTGCTATAAGTAATTTTAATTACTTATAGCAATGCAACTGTGTATTGTGTGTGTGTGTGTGTGTGTGTGTGTGTGTGTGTGTGTGTGTGTGTGTGTGTGTGTGTGTGTGTGTGTGTGTGAATGTGTGTGTGCGTGTGCATTCATGCGTGCCTGCATGAATGTGTGCGCGTGTGTGTGCGCGTGCGTGTGCGCGTGCGAATGTGTGCGTGTGCGTGTATGTGTGCGAGTGCGTGTGTGTATGAACGTGCGTGCGTGCGTGCGTGTGTGTGTGTGTGTGTGTGTGTGTGTGTGTGTGCGTGCGTGTGCGTGCATGCGAGTATGTGTGTGAGAGAGCTACATAATAAAACATCTATACAGAATTTCAATACATTATTTTCCTATTGTTTTAGCTTCAAAACTTCTCCTCAACATGGACGAGCAGGTCGATCCTTGCGATGACTTCTATGATTTCGCGTGCGGCTCCTTCGTCAAGAACACGCGTATCCCCGACGACAAGACTTCGGTCAACACCTTCTCTATCATCACTGACCAGCTGCAAGAACAGATCAGGACACTGCTGGACGAGCCTATCGCTGCTGGGGAACCGCGGCCGTTTGTCCTTGCCAAGACTTTGTACCAGGCCTGCATGAACAGGAGTGAGTATGATTTTCGTGTTTAAATGTGGGTTCGACACAGTGACAGCTGCGGTAACTCTATTACTGTAGGCTTAACTGTGTTTTTTTACATACATGTGTATTGTGGATATGCAAAAAATAATTTTATAGCCGCAGTAAAAATAAAAAGTGTTGTTTTTGTGAAACATCCAATTGTATTTCCATGATTCATTACACGCCATTAAAGGTCTAAAACCAAAAATAGGCTTCCTACATATAATTCTGCATGGTAGCGGGGGAGGGGATATTTGATTAGGGAGATGTAAGAATATCCTTAACTGACGAGCATCTTTGTGTAGATATACGTGAAAGAAAGGAGAAAGGTGTGTCAGAGTCGTGCCAAATGTAAGTCCATATTTTCTGCCCATTTCAGGTTGACCGGTGCAAGAGTTAATATATTAATATGTATGTATAATATGCCCATAAAACACCCAAGATCGAAATGAGGTGATTTGTTCACTTTCTTTGCCGCCGGACGGTAAATCCTTTTTGTAACGGGAAAGGCCCATCTCCGGCAATGAACAGTAGAGAAAGAAGAGGAAGATTTTTTTATAGAATATGCGTGACAAAAGAGCTCACAGTTTACCTGACGCCAAGTGGAGGCTGTAGCCAATAGACATCTATCATCATATACTCTCAATTATGAATAAAAATACTGAGGACTAGGATGGAATGCACCGTATCCAATAAAAAGTGTCTCCGGTTCTCTACACTTACCATACGAAACGCAGCAGTATTAAGCTGATATTTTACGCTGATATTCTGTGAGAGCGTGGCGATCTCAGTGGCCGTGAGAGCCGACCGCTTGGTGCTACATCTATAATATGGCTGCGAGATGGCACTTCAAAACGTGGAGGTATATTAATATTTGGACTTCCGAGAACAGACTCATATTGAAAAGATATCATTTACAAATTGTTGGTTAACATTATTAACGTAGCATTACGTAATGGTTTCTTATATTTACGCGAACACTACGCATTTAATAACTTTTTTTACGACTTTTTTCGGGTTTAATCTTTTACGCATGTTTACAGCAATAGAACATAATATTGTAGACACCAACGTTCCGGAAAGTCTGCAGTTTGTGATCCATTTAGCCATTTAGCATTTAGCCATTATATCAGATTTGATAGACCACAAATCCTCGCGAAAGAATATTGATTCCTGCCAAGGGTGATGTGACTTGAGAGACTTGAGAGACGTGAGGCTATTGAAGTTATAAAAACAATATTCAATAGAGAAGGCGATTGGGTACTACTATCTTCTTGAGATCCTGTAATTAACAAAATTTAAACTAAATCTAAGCACACCATTGCAAGACTTCAAGCCACAGTAAGGACCAAATGTAACAATTAAAAAGCGGAAGGTACTCCGGATTAACTCGGGGTGACCATGAGTGCTGGAAAGCATTCGAAGCGTCGGGTTTTAAAATTAAGCCAAGTAAACGCTATAAAATCTGTAATAGTAGTTTTATTCAATGTGGTAGGTATTACGTACTTTTGTTACATCTTAGGACAGCCAAGGTTACCTCTATTGGTTCAATCAATCAATGCATCGTTGCACTCCACTGAATAATAAATGAGAGTTCATTGATAAGGTCACATTAAAACAAGTGACGTTAAATACTTTTCAAACTTACAAACAACTTCAAAACTACAAACACTTGGTTTTCAAACAGTTTTCAAATATTTAAATATTGTGAAACTAGTACAATTGTTTATCTAAATCACAAAAATAAAGCTGGAGTTTCACCAAGTGACAATATTCGCGAGTATATGTTAATTATATATTGTAAGCATTAATTAGTTTGTAATTATATTTTAACAACTCAGGCTTCGACAGTATATAGGACCAATTAGTCGGACCTATGGTCAGCCAAAGATTATAGTAAGTTAGTTCAATGACATTTTTTTAAATGAAGATAAATATAACTCGGAGTCATTAACGTGTTCTTATCTAAAAATTAAAATTATCAACAATTAAAATATCTGTTTAACGTACTGATTATATACTATTTGGTTCTAAGGGGTCCCTTCTAAATATTACTATACTTTGGCAGGGTCTACAAAGGTGGAATTTGATTTTCCGAATGAGTGGATTGGTATATGAGAGGTTAAATATAATTACTAATACTCTCTGTACTTATCAACTACACGCATATTGCACTCACCGGTTACGGGTGAAAGTGAACGCAGTGAGTGACACCACTTCCGCCATTTGGCTAACGTTATTTAGAGCACAAGGCACCGTTGTGATATGAAGCCCGGGATTGAACTAGTATGCTGCTAGGCCACCATTGTGCTATTTGAGCAATCTTTCTCGCGGTCACCCATACTGTTTTTAAGCATTTCTTTTGCACCTACTTGGTACGTGGTAGAGCCATGCTGCAGCTATATTATAAAGACAAGAGGATATTATATGGTATATTTATTACATGGTAGAGCCAGCTGTATTATAGTTGAAGCAGGAATGGGTCGGTTTGACCGGGGAAGAATCATACTCTCACAGAATGGTAGGTGTAGAGAACTGAATACTCTTTTTAATAATAACGAAGTATTCTATCCTAGTCGTCAGGGGTGACAAGGCATTTGGATTTTGATACTTAATCGAGCCACAGCATCCACATGTCATCAGGTGAACTCCGTGCTCGTTCGTCACCCTTATTCTATAAAATAATAGATACGTTGTAAATTGATGATTTTATGCCTTGTTCTGACTATAAGTTCTTTCTATCTTTTCTTGTTGGTCTGAGAACAAGATAGATAAAGTCAAGGCGAGTCCACCCTTTGTCTTCTTTCCATCCACCCTTCTATAACACCCATAAATTAAAAACCCAATGCAAAAAGACTGAATAAATAAATATGAAATAAATACAAAACCAGAACCAAGAATTAATTGCAACATGTTTATAGCTGCAATCGAAGCTCGCGGCGTCCAACCGTTGTTGAGTATGCTCCGACGTCTCGGTGGTTGGCCAGTACTGGACGGCGACTCATGGGACGAGCGCACCTTTTCCTGGGACGAGTCGGTCTACCGCTTCCGCGCGGCCGGTTACTCCGTGGACTATTTCCTGGACTTCTCTATTAGTGTCGACGTGAAGAATTCCACCAAGAGGATCATCGATGTAAGGAGTCTTTTTATTAGTTCTTAATTCATATTCATGTCATAACTGCCTTATTATTTGACGATTCAAATTTGTGTTTTTATTGTATGTGACAGTTTATAACGTTGGTTTTTTAATTGTGTGCTGCTAAGCGAATTTATACTTTATTTACAAAGTACTAGCCATGCCTAGCTTGCGTAACAATGCTTCTTTTGATTTTATTCTTTGTCACAAACTTTAGCATGCTGGTGCCATAACCACAAAAGTCCTGGTACCATAACCATGAAAACAAACAAACAGATTTTCGTATTTAAATATTAGATTGCATGGTGTAAAAGAGTGTTTTAAGAATAGTTTTATAGGTGTGTAGATTTTAGATTTTGAAAATATTTAAAATTTATCTATTTAATAATATACATACAATATTTAATAGGCATTGTTTTTACAATATTATGGCATCTTGCGTTTAATAAAACAGGTTTTCGTAGCACTTTAGTACACTAAAATTCAAGATTCTTTATTTCAGGCATTTATTAATAACATTAAAAATCGTAAAATATTTTAAACTTCCCGCTAAGAAAATTGAAAATATTTAAAAAAATAGGGAAGTTATTGGTTTCACCCCGATTTTCGAAAATCGAGTTTTCATCAGATCTCGACGTTTTGAGATCCCAGAAGCTATTCTGACTAATTTCACGTGGACGTCCGTACGGATGTACGTATGTATGTGTGTGTAAGTATGTAATCCTTTCATAACTTTTGAACGCCTTGATCAATTGAGATGCGGTTTACGGCGTTCTAAAGATCTCAATGTGGAATAAATTTGATGATAGTATGAACTAATTCGGTTGAGTAGATTTTCAGTAATCTCAAAAAGAAAAATTTTGAAAATCTGTTTTTTGAAATAACTTTTAAATGGCTTTACCGATCGATTTTAAAAACTAATGAGCTCTTAACCTCAACGTCGAATGCCGAATGAAATAAAAATAGATTCAATCGTTCGTGAGATATCGAAGGAGAAAGAATTAAAAAAAAACGTTTTTTTAACATAACTTTGAGATTCCGCCACATAATTTGGTGAAATTTTGAGCACTAATTTGAAATTAGCGGGAAGTTCCAGGGATGACCTGCAGGGTCAACCAATTTTTTACTTTGTAACAATACTACATGTGTACATAAATCGTTTAATAAATAAATAAATATTGGCCCATAGTAATATATAAAACCTAATCTAACCTAAAATATATTTAAAAAACATTAGTAACCACTATTTAGGGAACTTACAGCTTTGGCGCTTTTTTATTTAGTGCAAAGATTTAAATAGTTAAGTATATATCTACTGTTACTGTCTACTACTTAAATCTTTTACTACTACTATTTGTATTGTGGTATATTTTAGACTTAAAACATGGATTTTGCTATATTACAAAGCTAGCGCAAGTACTATATGGGTGCAAAATGAGAGACACGGGCATTGATCATGTCCACAAGTGTTGATAATGATTTTTAATTTACCCGGATTATCAACAGCTGGACCAAGCATCGTTGGGGCTCAGTCGAGAGTACCTGAACAGGGGTTTCAGCGACAAACTGGTGCAAGCATACTACGAATATATGGTAGACATTGCGGTCCTCCTGGGCGCTGAGCGAAGTCGTGCCGAAGTCGAGCTGAAGGAGTCGCTGCAGTTCGAGATGAAGCTGGCCAATGTGAGTATCGTGGTATTAGGTACCGTTACTAGTCCAAAGTCTGTGTAAGTAGGTAAAATACTCTCAATTACTGTCACCAAGCTGTAGTGCACGCACTGCTGTGTGAAGTGTTCCAGTCAGAAGGGTATAGGAAGTCAGTATATAATTCCAGGCTGTGAGGCATTCAATAGTCCTTTCATGTTAAAATTCATCTTAAACGTTTTCTTTAAAGTCGATTACACGTATAATCGACTTCAAAAAAATTAACGTTTATAACCATAACGTATATAACCAGCATTGAAACTTAAATACCTAAAATCTAGCTGACAAGGGTCAATATAATACGCACGACACCGAATCTGCACGGCCCGCAGCCCGCGATCGTCTAAACCTTATCTACTTAACCTATTATTTTGCTTATTTATATATTCGTAATTTGGGACAGTAGGCTGAATTGGCCTCTAAAAAGCTTGGCGTTCTCTGCACAGCGGGATTATATTTCATGCCGGCACACCGCTTAAAACTTTACAAGGCGCTGTTTTTCCTCGTTTTTAAGCCGGGGCTCTCCAGTGCCAGCTCCTTCCACATAACGGCATCCAGCGCAGAACGGCTTGAGTCGTCGGTAAATTAAATAATTGTATTTTACCTACTACTTTGCCACTGTGCTAGTCTCCACCCAGCCATGGCTACACCACCTGATTATAAATCAGGTGTACTATAAGTTTTTTCCAACCATGTAGTGGCGGTGTAAGATAATTCGATATATGATATCTTCCCGCGGGTGTCGTAACAGGCGACAGAGGGAGACGGGCAGCAGCATCTTTTTAATTACAATTAAAAATTGTAATATCTGTGGTTGCCAACTCGCCCACAAAGCGTAGCAATTATGGCAAAATCTCTCCTATGAGGGAACTGTGAAGTAGGCCTATGTTCAGTAGACTTTAATAGGCTGTAACGGTAACAGTTTCAGTCCATCTGATGGTAATTAGATGCTGTGGCCTAAAGACTCTTCTTTCTTTCGACAGCAAATGAGACATTAGCTAACTAAGATGGAATGCCTCCGAAAAAAGGTTCTCTGGTTAGAGAACCTTTGAGTAGAGACATTCACCGTACAAAACACAGCAACATTTACGATGGTATTCTGTGAGATGTCGACTCACCACGGTCGAGCCAACCCTTTCGTGTTACAACCATAATATAACTGCGGCGTGGCTCTACCTCGTACAAATGATAACACCCACATAATAACTGACCTAATTCTAAATATGGCGAACATAAAAAACCAACGCCACCCAAGCGGGTGTTTTGTAATCAAAACACTGTCTAATGTACCCGCGGGCGGTTTAATTTACGATTCAGGTTGACTTTAATGTAAAACGAGGACACCGTACACGGATCAACAGTAAAAGCATTGCTTCAAGCTTCAGAGTGACTTAATTATATTGGATTGTGGTGTCCATGAGATCTCTATGACTTTTTCTGCCACCTGAGCAGCGCTACTTAGGAATGAGATATTTGACAGATTTCAACGGGGGAAAACAAAACAAAGATCATGTTTAATGCCCATGTCTCACCTATGCCCGTAGTTGTTGGGAGCACTAAGCTCAAAGTTGTTGACGAGTACGTTTACCTGGGACAAATAGTCCGACTAGGTAAGTCCGACCGAGAGGTCAATCGACGGATTCAACTCGGCTGGGCAGCGTTCGGGAAATTACGACACATCTTCTAGTCAGGTATATCTCAAAACCTGAAAGCTAAGTTGTACAACGAGTGCGTGTTGCCAGTGATAACCTACGGAATCTAGACGTGGTCTTTCACTGCGGGCCGTATGAGGACGCTCAATGTCGCTCAGCGAGCTATCGAGAGAGCTATGCTCGTAGTTTCTCTGCGTGATAGACTCAGAAATGAGGATATCCGCAGTAAAACCAGAGTGACCGACATAGCCCAACGGATTAGTAAGCTGAAGTGGCAATGGGCCGGCCATATAGCTCGAAGAACCGATAAACGATGGGGAAGAAAGGTTCTCGAGTGGCAGCCTCGTACCGGCAGGCGTAGTGTAGGGCGACCCCCCACTAGATGGAGTGACGACCTGGTAAGACATGCAGGAAGTCGATGGATGTAGGTGGCTCAGGACCGTGCTTTGTGGCATGGCATACCTTAGGGCAGGCCTATATTCAGCAGTGGACTTGTGAAGGGCTGTAATGATGATGATGATGAATGGGGAAGATAACTAGTTAGTAAAAATTAATGTCTTTTCTGAAATATTAGTTATATTCTAATACTTTTAATCGAGCAATATATATATAATCGAATCTCGGAAACGGCTCCAACGATTTTCATGAAATTTTGTATCGGGGGCAAATCGATCTAGCTAGGACTCATTTCTAGAAAATGTCGTTTTACTATGTTTTTAGGCAACGAAAAACTGCTACAATATCATTAGATTACGAAAGTAAATTTTGCCATTGCCTACAAGGTTATAACAGCTACAATGGGATATCGAGTGGTGCTCAAATTATAGAACGCCGGTTCGAGTCTAAATGTCTACGGTTTGAATCTTTTTCCTTTTTTAGGGTTCCGTAGTCAACTAGGAACCCTTATAGTTTCGCCATGTCTGTCTGTCCGTCTGTCCGTCCTCGCTTAATCTCTGTGACCGTTAGCACTAGAAAGCTGAAATTTGGTACCAATATGTTTATCAATCACGCCGACAAAGTGATAAAATAAAAATTGGAAAAAATGTTTTATTAGGGTGCATATGTAAAGTGGGAAGTGATTTTTTTTTAATTTCAACCCTAACGTGTGATATATTGTTGGAAAGGTATTTAAAAATGAATGGGGGTTTACTGAAATCATTTTTTGATAATGTCAATAACTTCGGAAATAATCGCTCCAAAAGTAAAAAACAATGTGTCCCCCCCCCCCCCTCTAACTATGAACCATAAGTTTAAAAAATATGAAAAAAATCTGGGAAGTAGAACTTTATAAGGACTTTCTAGGAAAATTATTTTGAACTTGGATGGAAACAACAGTCTTTGTACAAACTCATAAGTGGGAACACTTACTGTGACGGACGGGAAACTACGGAACCCTACACTGAGCGTTGCCCGACACGCTCTTGGCCGCTTTTTTTCAAGTTCCTACTTTTGTGAGAAAATATATTATTTGGAGCCCTTTTTTAGTTTATTTTTTTTTAACACGAAAAATAATGATCGAGAAAATCGAAAAATTTTATTCATATTTCATCAGTATGTAATTTGTATCTAACAAAAAACACGATTATCAAAAAAAAAAAAATACCGAGCAAAGCTCGATCGTCCAGCTACTTTATATTAATTAGATTAGAAATGAATAAACCAAATTACGTGGATGTTCCTAAAATAACAATAACAAGGTAAAAATGTGTAAACAATTAAAGAATACAGCACTGGGGCACGATGTCGATGCAGAAGTCGCTAGTGAGGTGAACTTTTTGGTCACGCGGATGGTCACACAGTGTAAACGCGATTAAAAAGTTGAATTTTAAATGAAAGTTTTTCGATTTCTAGTGTATGTATGTTATGCACAAAACAGTGTCTCAACGCTGTGCTCTCTAATATTTCACACAACCTTTTTGTGATCCTTCTACTTTTAAGTACCTAGTACGTAGTTTAGTTTATCCTTCTATAATCTCATTAATATAAAATATAGCTAATACTTAAGAAAGAAACATTAATGTGATGTAGATTGTAGATCAAATACTAGAACAGTCTTTGTGCATAATTATGTTTTTACCATTATGCTTTGAAAGTATGTGTGTACATAAACTCTTAAAGACATTAATTAATCTCCACACTTTTCTTATAAATTAACTTCCCGCAATGAAATCTGTCAAATATTTATTTTAATCTCATTCAAAAATGGCGCCGCACTACGTTCAGCGTTGGGATTTAGATCGGCTCTAAAGAATGAATGAATTAATGAAAAACGAGGATCACCTCAGGATCACCACCTTTACACAGGATTGATCCTAGATTTACTGCCATGCTTTACATAGTAGAGCCATGCTGCAGTTATATTAGAAGTATAGTTGTAGCACGAATGGGTCGGCTCGACCGGGGAGGGACCACGCCCTCACATAATACCAGCATAAAATAGCAGCTTAACGCTGCTGTGTTTCGCATGGTGAGTGTAGAGAACCGGAGACCCTTTTTACTGGAAACGAGGCATTCCATCTTAGTTCTCCCTGGTGACAACGCATCTGTATGTTTATTCGTATGTAATCGACGATAGATGTAGATGTTTATGGGCCATAGCTACCACCATCCATCTATCCCATCCATCAGGTGGAATGTGTGCCAGTTTATAACTCTTATCCTCTAAAAGAAAACGCATCTCGATCTTGTGTTTGTGGTGAATTGATATGAGTCGATACTAAAAATCTCAACGCCATAGTAACTGAACTTTTTTTTAAAAATGTTTAACATGTTGTTTTAGATTTCCTTGCCCCTGGAGAAACGCCGTAACGCAACAAGTCTGTACAACCCCATGACTATAGCCGAGTTACAGCAAAAGTTTCCCAAGTAAGTACAGTATGAGATGTTAAAGACGAATATAGGTGTAACTTGTTTAACTTTTAGAATATAATAGCTGGGATTAAAAGTCCCCACTATATGGAGTGACAACCTAGTAAGAAATGCAGGAAATCTATGGATGTAGGAAGCTCAGGACCGTGCTTGTGGTATTCCTTGGGGAGGCTTATGTTTAGCAGGGAACTTGTGATGGGCAGAAATAGGCCGTGAGATATTCCATTTTATTTCTCCGGGATAATAACGCATTTGTAGCCTCTTTGTTTGAAGGTAGCAGGTATCCATCAACTGCAGCAGCGTATTACCATCAAGACGACTGGAGTGTAAAATTATTTCTAACTTTTTAGTCTTGTTTAGTTTAGTTTAATAAAATCCCCATTCAATTTTAGTTGTTTGTGTATTTTTCCTGATAGTGGAGGCAAAATAATGATCTTGAATACATACACAAACGTAAACACACGCCTGTCACCCAGAGGAGTAGGCAGAGACTACAGACTTCCATTTGGCACGATCCTGACACACCTCTCTCGCCTCCTCCACATACATATACCTACGCATACATGCTCTTCGGTTAAGGATACTCTTAATTTGGCCCATTTTCAATATATCACCAAATTGGTCGATAAATTTTCGCCTAGAACGTCCCTTTCCCACTCTGTCGTTCACTTCTGCAACATAAATTTGCTTTGTCACTTTTTCCTCGTTCATTCTTTCTACATGACCAAACCACCGAAGCATTGCTATCTTAATCCTGGTCACAACATCATCTTGCAATCCTTGTTGTTCTTGAATCTTAAATTATTGGTATTTAATTAGTAAGTTTAATGCAATCTGCTTTCTCGACAGGATTCCGTGGCTGACCTACATCAACAGGCTTTTGGCTCCGCACGTGAAAGTTGGTCTTGAAGAGATTGCCATCGTCAACGTGCCCAAGTACATTACCGACCTGGAGGTATAACTCAAAGTTTTCTTTGCTCATATTAATTATCATGCGCCGAGATCGTCATACTGTTATGAAGGCTAAAATTTTCCAGTTGTTATGAATGCTTGGTTCTGGAATATATAGAAATCCAGTATGAAATTCTTCTGCTTTATTTTATTTATTTTGTTTTCGTAAAATAATAATTATAAATTAATATAATTATCATTATTGTCCATTACAAATTTTAAAACCTTTGACCTTTTTAAAATAATGCCACACAACACGATCTCCGCCATCAGTAGTCGGCGACATTGTGGTGTTTATTGGAAGAGACCTTTATGTTCTGCAGTGGACTCACTTTAGTTCACAGTTGTATCGCTTCGAAGTATTCGCTTGAATCGCCAATTCAATACTGACCCGGGTTGCAGTCTATACCGGCCTTATATAGTGCCTTAGATAGTTCCAGAACCTTCTACTGTAGAAACATCTAGAATGTTCGAGTATATACCAGTCCCGACTGAATAGGTGTCGATAGTTCTAGAAAGTTCTTCCATGGAAATTTCTAGAAAGATTTTCACTCTCCTAGTTCTGCTATTCGATATTAGAAGGCGTTAGTGGTTACTAGTGTCGCCATGTACCAGGCATTTATTGTGGCGCGCAACAGCTGTAATGGACGTACGGATGTTTAAACATTAATTACCTAAACTAAGCATAATAAAGTAAAATTATGTTCTACTTAGTTTGAAGAGCACCTCCCGTCCCCTTCAAATGAACACCAATTTTTTTTAATTTTTTCTAAATATAAAACCTTATCCATTAGGCAACACGGACATATATTAACATACTGTCTAAATATTACATCTTTGATTACCAATAGACTCTGCGGTATAGTCTACTTCACCTGAGGATTCCTTGTGTACAGGCGAAACACTTGTCCTGTTGTCGACGATGTCGTGTCTTTCCTAGTGTAGAGGTACTGGGAGTAGTGGTGCAAGAATTAGTGGTGAAGGGAATATTGCACGCAATTAAGGTAGGGCGTGAAGTGCTCCTTAAACTAAGTAAAAGATAAAATTTTATTTTATTACTTAGCTAATTAATTTTTAACGTTATTAATTGATGAAATTTAGCAGCATTGATGGATGGATGGATGAGTATGATGTGATGTGATGTCAGCACATACTAGAGAAGAATGGAAGATGTCCATGTTTAGCAGTACCATGTAGTGGCGGTTTACGAATATCCACTACCCCTTTATATTCCCGTGGGTGTCGTAAGAGGCGACAGAGGGAAACAGAGGCAGGAGATCGGCAGCAGCATGTTTCTGATAATAGCAACGTAATTAATGGATTGATGAAACTGGTGGTGGTGGTGTCAGGTGCTCCTGGAGAAGACGCCGCGACGGGTGCAGGCGAACTACGTGACGTCTGTTTCCCAGAGGCAGGAGATTGGCAGCAGCATGTTTCTGATAATAGCAACATTATAATAAGAAAACTGCGTTAACAACATATTCGCCAATCGTGGTTACTATAGCAATATACTCCCAATTATATCTTGGTCAAATAAATGTTTCTTTTTCAAATTATACATAAGACGGAAGAGAACAATCTATCACTTTGTCTCGCGTATGTGCACTATGAGAAAGTCTTCTATTCCGTCGAAATTTAAGCAGTGTTACAGTCTGTCGGTATATCTATGTGCTGAAGTGTTTGTACAGTAAGGCCACGATGTCTATTCGGGTACAGAATTCTAATTCTGTACTCGAATAGACATCGTGGAACTCGAATAGATAGGTTTCGTATTCTAATACGAAACCTATCCTACTGCAGAAAGGTGTAAGACAGGGTGGCGTTATATCCCCGAAACTCTTCACAGCTGCATAGGATGATATTTTCAAGCTATT